>CM039128.1:14477135-14658383 GCA_022036555.1 Microstegium vimineum | reverse complement strand
CGGCATCGGCAACACTTCCCGATCGGCGACCTTATACTGGTAACTGTCTTCACCAATCAGTCCCTATCGGCAATCGGCAACCGCTCTTCATCGGCAGTCGGCACTGACCCTTCATCGGCAATCGGCAATGTCTCCTCATCGGCAATCGGCAATATCAGCATCAATAAGACTTCACCGATTTCATCCAGCCTGCATCGGCAGCGCACTTGTCTTCCCGCGGCACTCTCATCGGCAATGTTGACTCACGATTTCCCGATGCCGATAGAAAACAACCGTTGACCAGTCAAGCCTTAGCTCATTTGACACGTGCTAAAAAACGGTGTCAACAAAGTCCAAGGTTTTTCAAAAGCTAAGCAAATAACACGAGTTGTGCTTGAATTTGAAGATTATGCTCTTGATTGGTGGAAACAATATGCACATAAGCGTCTCATCAAGAATTGGGAAGATTTGAAGAAGGCCGTGAGAAAGGAATTTATTCCAAAAAAATATGGGCTGATTTTGCTTCATCGTTTGGAGAATGTGAAACAAGGTAGTAAATCTGTCCAAGCATATTATGACAAGCTATATTCATCCTTGCATCGAGCAAAAGTTGTTGATAATATGGATGTAATCAGATACTTCAAGATTGGTCTCAATGCAAGAGTTGCTGCTGCAATTGATGGAAAGTATTTTAGAAGAATGCAAGAACTTCTAAGTTATGCACTTAGAGTGGAGAAGAAAATGATGAAGGTGCAGCAAGGCAAGATCACACAGAGCTCTAATTTGTGTCAAGATAGATGTGCTAAGCTGCATCCCAAAGTATCTTCTATTATTGGACAGAAGCAAGCAACAACTCCATGCAGGACAAGAAGACTTGTCCCTAATTTTTCTTCAGTTGAATCTAGTGCTAGAAGGAGTGAACTTCAGCAATGCAACCCCAAGAAGATCTCTGTTGAGCAGCAAGAAGATAGTTTTGTGCCTCAAGTCCATAAGAGAAATGATGAGTTATGTAGTCCTCTCCGTTATGAGCAAGATCAAGAAGAAAATTTTGCTGCATATGCCAAAGAAGGTGAGCTAGAAGAAGCCAATATGCAAGTTGTGGAAGATAATAAATCAAGTTGTGAAATTAGAGAACACCTTTCTCTATCGAGGGTTGATCTTTTGAGTTCAAAGTGGAAGGAACTAGCTGAAGCTGTGCACCTTGCAAATCTTGAAATTGATATTCAAGAAGCACCATCACAATACACAAAAACAAGTGATGTAGATCATGAGAAATTATTGGATAGTGGTGCTGAAATTATGTGCTACACTATGACACCAAATGTTCAGATTGAAGGCAAGATCAGTTCACATGATTCCACTTTTGTTGATGCCAGATCATTGTCTTTTGAGAAAGACAAAAATGATTGTATGGCTGCACCTACCGTTGTTCCAATGCTATTGGACAATACCAAGATAGATTGCATATATTTTACTCCACAAGACATCGAAGCGATTGTGCCTCAAAACCCATGTGAGTATGAGAGCTACTTAGCCAAATTGAGTGAGAGTGAAAAGAAAAGTGAGTTGTGTGACTCCACTAAATGTGAGGCTGAGAGCATCAGCATTATGAGTGTGAGGGATACACCACATAAAAAGAGAGAGCTTGATTGCACAACATGTGAGGATGATTTAAATGCTAACCCACTATTCTGTAGTTCTAGTGTTGTCTCTCGTTCTAGTGTTGTCTCTCAAACTGTGCAGGTGTGCAAGGAACATGAGGAAGAGATTGATTCTCATAACACCGCCATACTTGATGAGAAAAGGAAAAAGGTAATCGATGTTGATAACCAAATCATTGATGTTCCAAGATTGAATCATGACAACGATGAAGGTAAGAATTCAGAGGTACATTCTAATATACTTACACCATCATCAAATCTGAAAAGTAATAGAAACAATTCAGATCTAGAATTACAAAGTCTTTGTCCTAATTTGATACATTCACATGTTCATTCAAGTGCTAAAATTTTGAAAGTTGATAACCATTATTCCATCAAGCATTATCATTGTTATGATTTGAGTAATCTATGTGATACTTTAGATACCAATAACATGGACCATGTGAGATTAATTACCCATGCTGAATTTTTAACAAGGATATCCCCTGATGAATGTGTGTTCTATGTCAAGTTTATTGAATTTTCTGAGATTGATAAAATGCTTCAAAGAGTTCTTGACATATCATCTATGAAATATTTCAATAGTACATATAGCTGCAAGTTTACTTTTAACTTCATTGGACATTATGATGTAAATAAATTTTATGCTTGTGCCCTTTGCATAACATGTGACAAGCTTGCTGAAATGAAGATGATTAAAATGCCTAGTAACTTTTGTGAACCATACTTTCCTTTGTTTGAGATAAAAAGATTGCTTAGTGATTCTTGTTTAGAAAAATCCAAGTTATTCCGTTGTTCATATTTTTCATCGAAAGAAAGAAATTGTGTGCAAACATGTTATAATTCACTTCAGAATTCTCCATCCATATGTAAGATCATTGAGTATGAAAGGTACATTTCTAAACCTTTACATGAGTTGTGCATCAAGAATTATTGGAATCTCAAATATGTTCCATTATCATATTTTGATAGATTTGACCTTGCTAAGATTAAACATGATAACATTAATCAAGTAAGTTGTTTGAAAGAAATCTTTGTGCTTCCATTTTCAAAGCTAGTTGCAGGTCTAGAAAAATGGAGAACCTATTTCTCTCATGAGAAAAGAAATAATATACATATGAATTATAAAGAGCACAACGAACAACCTTCAATAAATTATCATAGCATTTGGCATATACATCCACCCTGTATTTTGTTTCAACTATTTTCAGGACAACAAAAGTTGAGGATGACTTTTCTTAAAAAGAGGGAGCATGATATGACCATGTCAAGGACATCAACAATTACTCCTAATTCTAAGGATCCATTCAAGGTGAAAGCTAAACTTGATTCTAAACTCTTTCGGTTTTCACCTACAAGACTACTACATGGTTTATATGATTACAGATTCAAACACATTGTTGTGATGGAAGAAGAAGAATGTTGTAGTAGAAACACATCATCTACCCCTATTGGCCTAGCACAATTAATGGCCTTAGTTGGGTTAGAGTCGAGGACGACTCCTTTTCAAGAGGGGGAGGATGATGAGGACATCTCAACCCTGCATGCTACTTCAAGTACCAAGCATACAATTCAAGGTCCACTCACAAGAAGTCGCGCTAAGAAACTCCAAAAGCAGGTTAATTCATTCCTTAATGACTTTAATCTTGATAATTCTAAGAATGTTATAATACCTAAGTGTTCTACTTTGGTTGTACTTAGGTATACACATCTAGAGCAGGATGTTACTCTACATGAAGAAAAGCTACAGACCAAAATCGGATCAGTAGAAGAAACGGACCAGTTCTCTCAGGAAGAAGAAAAGCAACAGATCAGTTCGGACCACTCCAGAAAAGCAACAGACCAGTTGTCCAAAACGGACCAGTTCGGACCAGTGGAGTCAAAAACGGACCAGTTAAAGAAATGATCATATCTCTCTACTCCGAGAAACTTTTGAGGCCAATGAGGACATTTTGGAAAGCTATTCAAGTCTACTTTCCAATGCAGGAAACCTCACCACTTGTGAACGTGCCAATATTGAAATACAAACAGATTAGTGAAGACAGCTCTGAAGGTCAACAACCAGCCTTATGGTTAAGTTCCCATACAAAACTGTATCATTCTATAATGTTTCGTGCTGCATGGTATACATGGTTGGAAGGATGGTTAAGTCTACTTTCCAACGCATTTAACGGTGCGTCATTTGGACTTCTCAAGAGTGAGTTATTGTCAATTTACTGAAGACTGCGTAGAAGACTAACAGCCTCGCGAAGCCACTTCAGAAACCCATTTCGTGGAGGCCTTTTCACATTCTTAGTATTTTCATTTTCATCTCGTGTTTACACCTATCTAGCAGGGATGTTGCTAGTATATATACCCCTTTGCATCCTTGCAAACTGAGACTTTTGATAATCAAATATAGAACCTTTTCAGTTGTGTGCTAACAAACCCCAGAGATAGATTCTCTACCCCTTTGCTCTTGTGTTTTCCTCCGCGGAGATTACAGAAGCGGCTGCGTCATTCGCACCCAATCCGTGCTCCTGATCTGCGAGTTCAGGTTGCGTAGGTTGGTTTCTTTGAGAGTGTGGTTGGGCGAATCCTTGGTTCAGGCTGCCGTATAGAGACGTTGGTTGGCTTCTTGTGCGTGTTGTCAGGTTGCACTAGTTATCGCTACTTGCAGCAAGTTATCGGCCAATCTTTGGCTAGTTATCAAGATCAGGATCCTACGTCGTGAAGATCAGGGCTGTACCTCATCAGTCAGACCATAGCGTCTGGTCTGACGCTTTGGTCCGACGCCTTCTCGTCTGCCACGTGTCGCGCCCAGTTTGAAAATAGCCGTTGGCGCGCAACTCTGGGCACCGTCGGACCACCTCCATTGGTTCGGAGGCCTAGTCCGACGCCTTGTCCGACGCCCACCAGAGCCTTCACAAATTTCACTCAGTGTGCACCAGGGCTTCGGACTTCTGGTCCGTAGCCTCCTCTGTCTTTCAACCAAGTCACACAGTATGCGCCTGGGCTTCGGACCACTCGTCCGGAGCCTACCACCGGACCATACCTTCTGGTCCGGAGGTCGCCTTGACTTCTGTTTCGCTTTGACCGAGCAACCGGACCCTTGGCCGATGGTCCGGAGCACCACCGGACCACTAGTCCGGAGCTTCTCAGTGAACCAACCATTGCTAGGAGCAGCCGTCGGACCACCTCCTATGGTCCGAAGCTCCCAAGCACAACTGGTCCGGAGCTTTTGTCTTGGTCAGAATTCACTTCTCTTTTCTTCCCTTGATCTCATGTGCCACCACCAAGTGTTTCAGTGACTTGTGCTCGTGTGTTGGCATATTTTATCAAGTTTTACATTGGTTTCTCATTAGGTTTAGATGCAATGCAATGGATGATCAACCTAGTGGCACTTTATAGTTGTAACCACATACTATTTTTCCCTCTTAATAGTACGGTTACCTAACCTAAATGTGATCACACCCACTAGGTGTCTTGATCACCAAAATGGAAAAGCCCTAGCTTATACCTTTGCCTTGAATAGCTTAGGGTCTCCTCCTTCTCTCTTCTTCTTCAAGTGTGAGCTCTTGTTGGCTTTCTCCTTAGCCTCCTCCTTGCTCCACCACTTGTCATCTTTAGTTCTCATAGTGTACTAATCCTACTCACACTTAGAGCTAGGTTAGTATTTAGGTTTCATCAATTACCCAAAACACTAGAGATCTTTCAACGATCATATCAGATGAACCACCACAATACCATATACTTGTTATTCCTTTGTCATATGATATTTGGTCCAACTCGTAGGTTAACACTTAACCCAAGCACGACCATGAATTTCATGATCTAATCATTTGAGTGGTCTAGTGATATCTCTCTCATATGGAGAGTGGCAAATTTCATCTTGATTGAGTATGTCTCATAGCATGTTTCCCGACAAGCCCGAAAGCTACCTTTATAACAACCCAGTCACGGAGTAGCGTTTGGTAGTCCCTAAGTAGGTCGTTTCACATCTTGAGTACATACGACAATCTCAGGTCTAAGGACATAACGTACACGATGTGTATAGAGACAATCTCAGGTCGGGTCTGTCCAGCCCCATGTCATACATGTGCCAACATTATTAGTTTGACATCTCTATGTCCATGACTTGTGAAACATAGTCATCCACTAATAATGTGCTGATCTAATATTCATGTATACAAGTAAAAGAGTTTCACAAACAATTCACATAATTGCCAATCAATACAAGTTGTCTTTAATGGATATTCATTGAACTCATAACATGTGATGGATACAAGGAAATACAATCATCTCTATGATTACCTCTAGGGCATACTCCCAACAGTCTCCCACTTGCACTAGAGTTAATCTCGAAGATATCTAATACCCATAGCTCTCATGTGCGCCTCATGCTTAGGCTGTGGAAGAGCCTTTGTCAAAGGATCTGCAACATTCAAATCTGTATGTATCTTGCACATCTTGATCTCATCTCGACCCATGAACTCTCGAATGAGATGAAACTTCTGTAGTACATGTTTGTTCTTTTGGTGATTCTTAGGCTCCTTAGCCTGTGCAATCGGCCCATTGTTGTCACAATGTAGATTCAATGGGCTGCACGCATTTGGAAACACACCAAGCTCAATGAGGAACCTCCTCATCGAAACACTGTCCTTTGCAGCGGCAGAAGCTACAAAGTACTAGGCTTATGTTGTAGAATCGGTCACCGTCTCCTGCTTGGAACGTTTCCAACTTACAGCACCACCATTTATTGTGAACACAAAACCTGATTGAGACTGTGAATCATCTATGTCAGTTTGGAAGCTGGCATCGGTGTAACCATTTACAACGAGCTCCTCCTCACCTCCATAGATTCAGAACACATCTTTAGTCCTTCCCAAGTACTTAAGGATGTTTTTAGCAAGTGTCCAGTGACTATCACCTAGATCAGCTTGGTACATGCTCGCAACACTTAGAGCATATGAGACATCTGGGCGAGAACATATCATGGTGTACATGATGGAACCAACGGTCAAAGCGTATGAAGCTTACTCATGCGCTTTCGCTCATCAGCTGTTGACGGACATTGCTTCTCGCTAAAATGCATACCATGTGACATAGGAAAGAACCCTTTCTTGGATTGTTCCATGTTGAACCGTTTCAACACCTTGTCAATGTACGTATCTTGGCTTAATCCTATAAGCCTCTTTGATCTATCTCTATAGATTTTTATGCCCAAAATGTATGTTGCTTCTCCTAAATCCTTCATACAAAAACTATTATTTAGTGAAGTCTTTACGGATTGCAATATAGGAATGTCATTCCCAATCAATAATATGTCATCCACATAGAAGATTAGAAATACAACAGTGCTCCCACTTTCCTTCTTGTAAACACAAGGTTCTTCTTCATTCTGACGAAAGCCAAACCCTTTGATCACTTCATCAAAACGAATGTTCCAACTCCGAGATGCTTGCTTCAACCCATAAATGGATTTTTGTAGCTTGCATATTTTTATAGCATTATTAGGATCAACAAAACCTTCGGGTTGTATCATATACACGTCATCTTCCAAATTTCCATTTAGAAAGGTTGTTTTAACATCCATCTGCCAAATGTCATAATCAAAATAAGTTGCAATTGCTAGAATGATTAGGCTTTGTAGTTATTTGTCTTACAAATTCTCTTTGGAGTGTTGTTGTCAAGTAGTAATCTTTGGGTTTTGGTGATCAAGTCGACTTGTAGAGTACTTGTCGGGTTGTTTCATAGTACTTTAGTTGACTTTTGTAGATCAAGTAGTAGTCATCGTGCTAGACTGTGCTGCTCATAGAGCAGTCAGCTTGTAGAGTATATGTCGTGATGCTTATGATGTAAAGTAGTCGACTTGTAGATTGTACTAGACTGTGCCGCTCATGGTGCAAAGCAGTCAGTTTGTAGTCGTCGTGCCAGACTGTGGCGCTCATGGTGCAAAGCAGTCGGCTTGGAGATTATATGTCGTGCTGCTTTGTGGTGCAAAGAAGTTTACATGGAGATCGTACCAGACTGTGCCACTCATGGTGCAAAGCAGTCGGTTTGGAGATGTCGTCGTGTCAGGCTGTGCTGCTCATGGTGCAAAGCAGCCGGCTATATGTCGTGCCGATTTGTTGTACGAAGTGGTCGACTT
Source organism: Microstegium vimineum (assembly GCA_022036555.1). Classification (NCBI taxonomy): domain Eukaryota; kingdom Viridiplantae; phylum Streptophyta; class Magnoliopsida; order Poales; family Poaceae; genus Microstegium; species Microstegium vimineum. The sequence continues at coordinate 14,650,613 of CM039128.1, read as the reverse complement.
GGAGATCATACCACACTGTGCCGCTCATGGTGCAAAGCAGTCATTTTAGATATGTCGTTGTGCCAGACTGTGCCGCTCATGGTGCAAAGCAGTCGACTATATGTCGTGCCACTTTGTTGTACAAAGCGGTCGACTTGAAGATTGTACCAGACTATGCCGCTCATCGTGTAAAGCAGTCGGTTTGGAGATGTCGTCATGCCAGACTGTGCCACTCATGGTGCAAAGCAGTCGGCTATATGTCATGCCGATTTGTTGTACAAAGTGGTAGACTTGGAGATCGTACCGGACTATGCCGCTCATGGTGCAAAGCAGTCGGTTTGGAGATGTCGTCGTGCCAAACTGTGCCGCTCATGGTGCAAAGCGGTCGGTTTGGAGATGTCGTCGTGCCAAACGGTGCCGCTCATGGTGCAAAGCAGTCGGCTGTTGAAGGTCCTTAGCGTCAACTTTTTAAGCAATTATAAACATAATAATTGGATCAATCAAATATAATATCTAGATATATAGGGCTTTAATTAACAATTTCCATGAGTTTTGGTGTTTCATTATTTTCCAGTGACTATTCCATAAAAGAGAATAAAGAAAAGCAAATCAGAGAAGCTATCAAATAAATCTCGCAGAGAAACACCTATAAAAATACTCAAGGAGGATCCCGCAGACACCGGAGCGAAGCGGGGCACCAACCTCTGCCAGGTGGGGTCGGCCAGCAGGGGTGGGGCCGGGCGGCACCCCCCTAGGCCTGCTTCCCGCCGTCTTCTAGAAGCTTCCGCCACTGCTTATGAGGAGTTATCTCAGCCCTACGTGAAGTCGGTTTGATCCAACGACTGTCGTGCATCCCACCAGACTACAAATAGGAGGGCATACTCCCCCTGGAGGCATCCCATCTAAAGCTTAGATCATTTGGAGACCCATTCAGTCTAAGTCATAGGAGATCTAGTCATCCAGAGCCATAAAGCCTAGTTCATTTGAGCACTTTCTAGTTCATAGCATAGCCTAGTTAGATTCGAGAGTACAGGAAGTCAAGATTCGATCTTGACTCCCGATGTTGTCAAGAGATTGGAGTCTGGTACATTTCTTATTCTCTTATTCTCTTTTAGTATTTATATGCAGTTGTATGATATTTATAGGCAACATTATTCTTCATTAATATGTTCTTGTTTACTTTGTTCATTGTCTACGTTAATATATCTAGTATAGTTAGTTTGCTATTGAGTTCATGCACAAGTTCGTATAGCGCTCGTCTATTTGATCATATGGCGAGTGGTAGGCAATATGAAGGCGTGGTGCTTAGATACTTTGCTTATCTGCGAATGCCACCAGTTGTGCCGGGACGTGAAGTAGATCGTGGACGTGACAGATCCATGAAGTCCTTTGTAGGCTTCCCCCCATACGATGGTTTGGTAGGGAGGAATTGTCAGGTTGAGGATATCTTGTTATATCTGAGGTTTCCGAATTCAACTCATCATGTTCATTGCCCTATTGTGGTTGGGAATATTAGTAGTATTACTTAACAATGATTACTAGATGTACTTGCACTAACTAGCGTAGCTTTGACGGTAGCTAGAATATTTAGGATGTTATTTCTTTATTACTTGTATTAGACGACGCTTGTGTAGTGACTAGAACGCTCTAGATAAGTTTATCCTTATTTTTATTCTAATGATGACTGATCAATTTACCCTTATCATTTATACATATTTATCATGTGACTTACCCTTGTTTAAGAGTAGAGATCATTGATAGTTAAATCACTTCATTCATTTCATATGATTGTTATCAATACTATAGATTATCAGTTTAACTAGACCTTTCGAGTGGTAGAATATAAATGACAACCTGGTAATACTATGTGGTCTATAAATAGCAAAGGTTAGGTAATGAGAAGGACATCCAATCAATCAAATACACAACTTAGTCCTTAGTTTCCGGCCTTCGGCCACCCCTAGGAGTAGGAGTAAAGTACATTTCGGTGAACCTTCGACGGATTGGGCTACATCGACTAGAACGACCTCCGGTTTGCTTGTAAGTTTAGCCTTCGTTCATGTCTCGTTTGTATGGCAATATTGTGTAACTCGTACAAGCTCGGTATGAGCTAGTTATCGGTTTGAATCTATTGTTCATGGGGCTGCATTGCTTCAATCTCACATGAATCGTGGCTTCAAGCTAGTTATCGGCTCTATTAGATTGGCGATCTAATAGATTCATTAAGTTATCGATATTGTCTGTTATACTTTGTTTGATCTATTGCTACAATATCATGCCCAATCTCATCTAATGACTTGGCCTACGCTTTATTTCCATCTAGATCTATTTGCCTCCGTTGCATTCTTTCTTTATATTCAGAGAGGAGATAGATCTAAGATCATATCACCTAATTCATTAGTTGTGGATGTTACATGTTGCGGGTTTGAGACATGTATCCGGTCATTAGATTGGTTTGAGTGTGGTCGGATCTGGCTCAACATATGCGGTACGACTGCATCTTACGAACCTCACTGCCACGTATGTTGAGTTATGTCCGCTCGGACTCAGATCCGTCCGAGGTCGAATACATGGATCTTGTTCAAGCCTCATGGATCCCATATCGGCTACTATAGCTGATCTGGTTACGATTCGATCATACGATGCATGTACATTGTCATCTTAATCTATCAGATCTATTGAATGTACTGGACGTGGCTCGACTTGTTTACTTTTATGGCTGCATGGAAACACCCCAATGCTAGTAAATCGGTCGGGTTATCGGGTTAATTGTCATCATGGTTGCATGGGAACACACCTCTGTTGATGGTTAATCTTTATCTGGTATGTTTAGTAGATCCGATGGTTTGGTGATGGTAATGTTACATGTATCGCATCTTTACATTGTTATCACCATGTGATCGGCTGAATCATGCACCTTAGGATTAATATCTTGTGATAGCCGTTCTTATACCATCTTAATGTTTTCTACTGTTCGGAGTTGACTCTTTAGTCAGTCTCCTATATTCATCGGCTATAAGAGAGCTGCACACTCATGGAACTGTCTGGCAACAACCAGCAGGTTCCATAATTTGACGTTTCATCTCCTTGTCAATTACATGTCAAATTGGCGGGCATGCTTGGAATCGATCATCGAAGTGGCCTAAGCCGCTTAAGGGGTCCAGGAGATCAGGCTCTGCTTCTACATGGTGTTTGTAGGCCCTACGCAATGCTGACGCCAGAAGCCCCATTTTTGGCATCAATAGAGCAGAAGACTTCTTTTGCACAGATTGATTCAAGGCATTTCCAAAATCGGAAAATAAATCAGCCTCGATATCAAGGGGGAATTCTAAGGGTTGAATTTCTTCTTCCCTTGGTGGTTCAGGTTCGATAGCAGGATCTTGAGATGTAGGAGGAAGAGTTTCGGCTATCGAAATGGCTTCTATTCTAGCGCTGGTTTTTGTTCTTCCTCGGGTCCTTCATCATAAACGTTAGTATAGGGGTGTTTTCAAGAATCTTCGTGAGAAGACTCTTCCCTGCACTAATGGGTAAACACAGGAAGGCTCCCCTGGAAGATATATCAAGAAGTTGTGCATAATCTTTGCTAAGACCGCCATAAAAGTGTTGTAACAATCTAGGCTCGGTTATAGCAAGATCGGGTCCGGATGATGCTAAACCTAAAAGACGGGCCCATGCCGCACCTAGAGGTTCTTTCTCCTTTTGGTAAAAGTTGATGACCTCTTTTTGAAGACGAATAACACGGGGGATAGGGAAGAAAGCTAAGCAGAATTTGGATTGCAATTTTCCCATTCTCCCTTTGTACTATCTAGTTGGCGAGCGTACCATCTTTGTGCTATTCCCGTCAAAGTAACGGAAATAGCTTCCACTTAAGAATACCTCGCCTCATCCCTTGGATGTGGACACATGAACACAATTGTTCAAAGTCACGTAGGTGAGTGTAAGAATTTTCATCTTCATCCCCAGAAAACGGTTTTTCCCGAACCATCGCTATGAGACTTGGGTGAAGCTCATAACGAACGGCCAAAACGCCCTGAGATGATTTAGGTCGCTCCAAGCTAGCGCCCGTTGGAGCACCATATTCAAAGAGGGGTGTTTGATCCATATGTATATGTGGAAGGAAAGGATGAAATCAAACAAAGATAAAATAGGACCAAAAGGTACTAGTTAAAACAGCTACCGTTCCCCGGCAACAACGCCAGAAAGCTTGTTGACACCAAAGGTGGCAAACGGATAAAAGACCGCAAGTGTACGGTTGTCATGTGTAGCTTTCACCGGGAGTATTCTAGGTATCGTATTTTCCACAGGGAATGAGTAGTGAGTTAACTATGAATATGGTTATGTCCTATGATGAGACAAGGGAGACTATGATAACTGGGTTGAGAGGTTTGATATAGCAAAGATATCTAACAAGGTATAGCTGGTTATACTGGCTTTATCAGCCCTTCTCTTGCAGGAGGCGATGTGATAGATCAGTAAGTGGTAAAACTCCTACCGGACCGCGCCATCATGTTGTATTGAGGCCCTACCTTTTAAGAACTCATCTTACACATGTGGTGGAATACAAAGACTAGATAGGGCTGTCACCACCTACTAGCTACCACAAACAATCCATGCGATAAGCGGTTTACAAGGGAAAGATTAAGTTTAGACACCACGTCTACACTAATCTCACTACTTTAACCTTGGTCTAAGATTAAAGCACTCTACTCAGAATAAAGCAATGAACAAGCGCGAGAAGTTGTATAACAGCTAAACCAGATTTAGAATATTAAATTCTATACAGAACTCAGAAGAATCACTTACAAGTGTTGGAGTTACAAGAGACTCGCATCCACTGAGGTGCATCTCCAAAGAAGATTCCCGACAGGCCCGGGGCTTTCTCTAGAAGACTTCCCTCACTCTCCTCCAACTAGCATAGCACTACCGCAGAGCTCCGCTAAGCTAAGTAGTTTCTCCAATGAAGCATGAATGATAAGAGAGCTCTAGGGGGGTATTTATAACAGGAGGTGGAGTAGGGGCTACTTGTTGACACCTCTTAAGTATCAATTACAAGTGTCAACTAAGCAGAAGAAAGGATATATTTGCAACACACCACCTAGACATAGGGTTTGAACTAACATAATTCCACGAGTTTTGGTGTTTATCTGTTTCTGCAGGGAGAAAACTGCAAAATAGCAAAAGAGGCCCACAAGTAAGGATTACATAGACACATAACACCTCCGGACAAAAAAGAGCAATCTAAAAGACTCTAGAACCAACCCCCTGGAAGGAGGGACCCACCTATCAACAGGGTAGGGCGGTGATGAGTGACGGTCCCGATATTCACGACATAGGATGCGAACACATGGTGGATAAGTACCCATGTAGTTCAGTTTTGTGATGAGTGATTGCACAACACTTGATCGGTTCAGTTTGAGAGGCTTACCCTAAACCTTTGTGAAAGCAAATGTGTGCCTGTCTATCGGCTTGTGGTTTGCAGGTGCTATGCCTAGTGACAGCGGTCAATGGCGTGGAGAAGGTCGAGTAGAGGCTTGTCGTGACGATGGACTGAGAGCGGTGAAGGGCGGAAGTGGGGCTCGGACTGAGGGACCATGGGCGTCGGCGGACTAGCTGTGGTGACTAGTACTTGGCACTGGCGAGTGCGAGAAGACATGGAGGTAGACTGAGTCGACCGAGTCAAGACGGTGGACGCGTGCGAACACATGGTAGATAAGTACCCATGAATGTTCAGTTTTGATGATGAGTGATTGACCAACACTTGAGTGTTTTAGTTTGAGTGGCTTATTCTAACCTCTTCCGAAAGCATGTGTGTGCCTGTCTATCGACTTGTGGTGTGCAGGTGTTATGCCTAGTGACAGTGGTCAAGGCGTGGAGAAGGTCGAGTAGAGTCTTGTCGTGCCGATGGACTGAGAGCAGTGAAGGGCGGAAGCGGGGCTCGGACTGAGGGACCATGGGCGCCGGCAGACTAGCTGTGGTGGCTAGTACTTGGTATCGGTGAGTGCGAGAAGACATGGAGGTAGACCGAGTCGGCCGAGTCAAGACGGTGGACGCGCGAGTCGAGCGGAGGCTGAGGGGACTCAGAGTCCGACCGGGCAAAAATAAGGTAGCTTATGTCGAGCGGTTTGGTGGTTTGGGCCTCAAAACCATCCGAGGATGGTTTCTGAGTTTGGGCCTCAAAACTCGGGGTTCGGTAGTTGAGCCCAAAGCTACCGGTGGCGGGTTTCCTGGGTTTGGGCCTCAAAACCTAGGCGGAGCTTCCGAGGAAGCGGGGATGGCACGTGGCGGAATCCTGAAGGTTGCGTCGAGGCGACGGCAAGTCCCGGCAGGAAGCGGGGCCGTCCATTCAAATGAGTGGCTAAGAGTTATCGACTTGGATTACAATGTCTTAGGGCTAGGTAATTCGATCTTGTATCTAAGGGGATCTTTGGGAAATAGCCAAAGCCTGTTAAGTAGGGGATGAAGGGGTATCCCTCATCCCACCTCTTGAACCATAATCATTTGCCCCAACTCTCTCTCTAGTTCATGAGGTCCCTAGGTTGATCTCCCCAACCTTTGTAAGGATTTGCACTTTGTTTTCGGTGGGAATCGGAGGCCTTACCCTCCGTAAGTCATGGTGGCTTTGATTACTTGATCATGTCTCTCGTTTTGCTTGTGTTCTTCACGTTTTGCTTTTGCTCCCTCTTTGTTCCCGAGATGAAATCTCTTTGTAGGGAGTAGCTCTTGCAATTCTGTTTGAACCAAGTTGTTCCTAATCGCGAGGAGAATCTTTGCACCGAAGGAGCTCCCTCTTTGTTCCCGAGATGAAATCTCTTTGTAGGGTGCTCTTCGTCCTTGAGCTTTTCCCCAAATCTCTTCTCCCCCCGTTGCTCTAAGCCAAATTGAGCGATGATTTCTTCGGAATAGCTCCCCAACTGTACAAGGATCATGCCTACAAAATTTGGTTGCAGTTGGAGTTCGTTTGGTTGAGTTTTGGGAAGATTTGGCGGAGTGAAACCGGTTTTCGCGGGGTTTCTGTGCTCTGTTAGTGAGCTCCGGACCACCTTGAACAGGCTTCGGACCATAGGCGAGTGGTCCGGTGGTCTTGCCAAAACATAGCAGCACAGCCCCTAGCTTCGGACCATACCTCCGGACCACTTGGCTTAGTCCTATAGTACCTTCGGACCACTAGTCCCAAGGTTGGGAGCTCTCTTCGTGGGCTGTTTTTAGGAAGAAAAAGCGCCGGACCACCCTCCGAACCATAGCTCCGGACCATAGCGAGAGATCCGGTGGTGTGGCCGAATTTCTGCAGGGAAGCACCTAGCTCCGGACCTTAGCTTCGGACCTCTCGTCTTGGTCCTGTGGTCACTGACTAAAAGTAGTCATGAGCTCGTTTCTCTCTCGTCCGGACTCCGAATCAAGTTCTGTTTGTTGTGTTGGATTCATATTCACGTAAGAAACATGATTAGGTACTTTTGAGACCAGTTCTCATAAGTATTTTTGGGTGTGCTCTTGCCTCTTCTCTCTAGGGGTTGAGAGTACCGCTCTCGATGTATCGGTTTCGAGTTCTTGGCTTCAATCGTTCTCCATCTTCTCTGACCTCTCCGCTGCACCTTTAGGGGTCTTCCTAAGGTGTTCACCTACTTGTTAGGTCATGTGGGAGTTGGTTCTTCCGAGGTCAAGTTTTCTGTGTTGTTTTGGGACAAGGGCCAAGTCTTTGAGTTGAATTTTATTTGGCTCCCATTCAACCCCCCCCCTCTGGTCGCCGTTCTCGGTCCTTCAATTGGTATCAAAGCTGGTTAAGGATCAATCCACCTTACACGGTTCTTGATCCGCGAAGGCGACATGGAGCGAGATGCTGGTAAACCTCCTTACTTTGGTGGAACCAACTTTGCCTATTGGAAGGTGCGCATGTCCGCTTACCTCCAAAGGCTTGACACAAAGTTTTGGGAGATTTGTGAGAATGAGAACTATGTGGTTCTTGACGCTCGAATAACCGATGCTCAAGTCACGCAACATGCGTCAAACGTAAGAGCTCGTAGTATTCTCTTCTCTTGTTTGTCTCTTTCGGAGTTTGAGCGGGTTTCGAGTCTCACTACGGCAGAGGAGATCTGGCAAACACTCTTGAGATATCATGAGGGCAACCCTCAGATCAAGTCCAGACTCTTTGACACGTACCGTAGAGAGTACGAGAAGTTTGCTCAGTTGGGCGGCGAATCTGTTGACGGGATGTTCACTCGCTTCCAATCTATCGTCAACAAGATGCGTGCCAATCGGGCCAACTTGCCTTATGATGATCATGAGATGGCTATCAAGCTTTTGCATGCTCTTGATCAGAAAGTGTGGGAGATGAAGGTGGCTGCCATTCAGGAGTCACCGGGCTATGATGCCCTGACCGTGGACGAGCTGTTCAGCAAGCTCAAGTCCTCGGAGATTGACTACCAGACCCGGGCCAAGCTTGAAAACCCGTTGAAACCATCTTTGTCTTTGATTTCTGTGATAGAGGAGCAAGTGGAGGATCTTGGAGATGATGAGTTGGCCCTAGTCATCACTAGGTTCTCATGGTTTCACAACAACCGTTTGAACCGATGACATGCTGGCTCGGCCAAGGGGTGCTACCGTTGCGGTGATGAGGATCACTTCATCGCAAACTGCCCTAAGAATGCTGCGAGCGACTTCATCAAGTGCAAGGACAAGTGCGAGCACCACTTCGAGGACAAGCAAAAGCCCAAGGGTGGCTACCACCGAAGGTCCTGCAAGAAGGTGATCGACAAGGTGAAGGCCAAGCACCGAGCCTTCCTTGCCTCCCTCAGCGACATCGATGCCTCCTCCGATGGAGGTGCTTCCTCAAGCGATGATGAGTCAAAGGGGAAGGTTGAGGACAAGTTCAACGGCCTATGCTTCTACGCCGACACCAAGCATGGTGGTTTTTGCACCATGGCGATTAAAGAAGGCAAGGTCGGGAAGCACAAGGATGGCCCCGACTACGACTACGACTCTGACACACTCGAGGTATCACCCACCATCGAATCCCTCTCTCTCAAGCTTGAGTCCCTGAACGACACGTTGATGAGTCAGGATGCTTTGCTCAAGCGTGCTGCTTGTGAGAGGAACGATTTTAAGGCGAGGTACCTTAGCGCGCTTCAGGAGCTAGATTTTGCTAAGGCATCTGTGGTGGTTACCGAGGAGGTAGAGTGTGATGCTTGTGCCATCCACATGTCTGATCTTGCTACTCTTCAGGACAAGTATGGCACTCTACTTGAGGAGGTTAGTGAGCTGAAGGCTAGGCCTAGCTTACTTGGTGCGTGCAAGTCCTGCATAGGCTTGAGTTCTGAGCTAGCACAGAATGATGCTAGGATCTCTGTGTTAGAGAAGGCTAGCTCAGATAGCACTAGAGAGTCGGATCGCTTTGAGGCTTTGGAGCTTGAAATTGCGTCGTGCAGACACGACAAGATGCGTACCGAGGAGGAAAACACATACCTTCGGTCCATCTTGAGTTGGGTGTCATGGGGGGAGCCGCAGCTGGGGATGTTGCTTAGCCAATGCAAAAGGGCTGGCAGCACGGGAGTAGGCTTTGCTATAGGTGGGAAGGATGATAGCTTGTTTGGGAAGATTGGTGAGTGCAGTGGTTTGAGCATGAGTGAGAAACCCACCACACCTCCCAAGTTCACCAAGATCACCCCACCTAAGCCTACCAACCCCTCTGAGTTTCCTGTGAGAGATGGTGTTTGAAGAGTCACCCAAAACCACTCCACAGAAGCAAGTGTGGATTGCCAAACCGAATCACCTTCACAACCCACTTGACACACTGCCACACATCTCTAGTGATTCCCTTCCTAAGAAATCTAGAGCCACCCAACCTAACAAGAGAGTGCCTACCAAGAGTGCGGTGAGGTACCATTGTGAGTATTGTGAGAGGGATGGGCACTTGGCTAAGTTTTGCTTTAGGAGGAAGAGAGATGATCGGAGGCAGGTTGAGTTGAACAACTGGGACATGTACCACCCACGAGTTGGGGTGTGTGAACCGGTAGTTCAGCGGCGCACTACTAGGCCTAGAGGTACAATGCCTCAAGGTACTAGGCCTTAGGAGGCGAGACCACGTGGTGGTCGTGCCCGGCTGGGTACCGGTCATGACCCATACGACTACGGGCGGTGGCTTTACTCCACCCTTCTCTAGCAGACCACGTTTTCCCTATCGTGGTGATCGCTATCCCTCTGTGGGGCAGGAGATGTTTGGTTTTCCTCCTAACCCATTCTTTGGGCAAGTGGGACAACACTGGTATCCTTCACAGTTTACTAACCCTAGTGTTGGTCCGTTTGTTCACCCTATGTCTTTTTATTGATGTAGGAAGGAGGACTGGAGGAGTCTTGGCTTGTGGATTCCGGATGTTCATGCCATATGACCGGAAGTGCCAAGTGGTTCTGCAGCCTCGACCCCATGCGCCACACCGAGTATATCACATTCGGGGACAGGAGTAAAAGTAAGGTTGTCTCCCGAGGGTCGATCCGAGTGACCTCTTCTTTTGTCCTCAAGGATGTTGCTTTGGTTGCGAATTTGCATTTTAACCTTCTTTCGGTTTCGCAACTCCTTGATGACGGTTTCGAAGTGAGTTTGAAGCCTAATCTCTCTCGGATTTTGGACTCTCGTGGTGAGCTTGTTTGCCGGATTTTACCCTTCAGGAAGGTTTTTCGTGCGGATTTTACTATCTCTTCCGGACCTTCTCGATGTCTTCTTGCCGGTTCTTCTTCCGAGCTTTGGAAGTGGCATAGGAGATTGGGACACTTGAGTTTTGACTTGCTTGCAATGCTTAGCTCAATGGACCTTATCCAAGGATTGCCAAAGCTAAAGTTCGAGAAGGATTTGGTTTGCCATCCTTGCAGACATGGCAAGATGGTTGCCGCTTCCCATCCTCCTGTGATTGAGGTCATGACCACTCAACCCGGCGAGCTCATACAAATGGACACAGTTGGTCTAGCTCAGGTCAGGTCGGAAGGAGGGAAGTGGTATGTGGTTGTAGTCGTTGATGACTACTTGAGATACTCTTGGGTGTTCTTTTTGGAGAGTAAGGATGAGGCTTTTCCTTTGGTTCGAGATCTTATTTTGAGATTGCAAAATGAGCTACCTAAGAATGCCATGAGAGCTATCCGCACTGACAATGGCACAAAATTCAAGAACGCTTACTTTGCAACTCTTTGTTCTTCCTTGTGACTCGACCATCAGTTTTCCTCACCTCACACTCCTTAGCAGAACAGTGTTGTTGAGCGCAAGAATCGGACCCTTGTTGAGATGGCCAAGACAATGCTCGATGAGCATAGGACTCCTAGGCGGTATTGAGCCGAAGCACTCAGTTCTGCTTGCTATGTTTCCAATCGCATTTTCCTCCGAGTTTCAAAAAGAAGACTTCTTATGAGCTGCGATTTGGGAGACCACCCAAGTTGAGTCACCTACGGGTGTTTGGGTGCATGTGCTTCATCCTCAAAAAGGATGGTAAGTTGGACAAATTTGAGTCACGGTCTTCTGACGGTATCTTTCTTGGTTATTCTACTCACTATCGTGCTTATCGTGCACTTAACCTTGTGACTAACCGAGTGATGGAGACTTGTGAGATTACATTCGATGAGACTATGCCCTATGTTTCCACCACTTTTGAGCTTGCAGGTGATGATGTGGTGAACACTAGCATCTTTGTGGAGGAGGAGGAGGACGACTTCGATTGGGGTGATCCCGAGCCAACTCCACCGGCTGCCCCCGTCGACCCTGCGACGTCCACTTCGGCTCACGGTCCCGACCCGACTACTTCCTCTACATGGGGGCCGTTCGAGCAGCTTCCTCAGTCGGTGCCCGTTGCACCTGAGGGAGCTCCAGTTGTTGTCAAGGGGGAGGCCACTTCGTCCAGGAAGGCTCCCCGTCACATCCAGCGGCAGCACCCACCGGAGAACATCATCGGCGACATCGACCGACGAGTCACGCGGTCTAGGTCCTATCTCTCTCACTTTGCTCATTCATCTTTTGCCGCGTCTTTTGAGCCCCGAGATGTTGGACATGCTTTGATGGATCCGGATTGGGTCAATGCCATGCATGAGGAGTTAGAAAACTTTGAGCGAAACCACGTTTGAGTCTTAATTCCTCCACCACCGAGTTGCCACCCCATAGGTACCAAATGGGTTTTCAAAAATAAACAAAGTGAGGATGGGGTGGTAGTGCGCAACAAGGCTAGGTTGGTAGCTCAAGGCTTTTGTCAAAAGGAGGGAATAAACTATGAGGAAACCTTTGCTCCCGTAGCTCGTTTAGAAGCCATTAGAATCCTTTTAGCTTTTTGTTGACACCGTTTTTCGGCACGTGTCAAATGGGCTAAGGCTTGTCTGGTCAAAGGCTGTTGTCTATCGGCATCGGGAAATTGTGAGCCAGTATTGCGGATGAGAGTGCTGCAAGAATACCAAGTGTGTTACCGATGGAAGCTGGGTCCATGCCAACGAAGGTTAATTGGTGAAGCCGAGTAGCTCAAGTTAAATGCCGATTACCGATAAGGGGATACTGCCGATTGCCGATGAGCATGATGTTGCCGAGTGCCGATGAGAAGCTGATGCCGAGTGCTGGTGTAGTTGCCGATTGCCGATAGGCTGGTAAAGACAGTTATCGGTACGAGATTACTGATCGGGAAATATTACCGATGCCGATAGGCATGAGGTGCCAATAAGGTGACTTAGCGTGTGATATCAGCGGAGGACTACAGGTGGCCAAAGAAGAAAGTCGCGGATTAGAGGGATCTGCCAATGGAAACTTTCCATCGAGGAGAAGTATGAGGAAACTGGTGTTTTGTACCAGTATTATTGCTATGGTAGTTTGAGTCCGACTCTTGCATGAGTTGTTTATTTTCCTTTAAAATAGATATGTTTGTTTAGGAAAATAAATATTATTGTTTTAGATCCGACTCCTGCGTGAGTCAGTTTCCTTAAAGTTAGGAGTTTGTTTTAGGGAGGATACGTGTCGTGTCTTTGTACAACTCTCCATGCGGGAGTATAAATATGTGCCCGAGGGCTACGTGCAAATGAATCCAATACCAAACAAACCAATTTTATTCTTATTCTACTTTTTATCGCAATTTACCCTTTTTGCATTAGTTATAGCTTTTAATGAGTTCTTCAAGCTTCGACGGGCTGCATCACCTTGATCTCCGTCAAATCCTTGCAAGTTCCGCGTGGGAGTACCTCTGAGCCTTGGCATCCGGGCGCATCGCTGTTGCCTCGTTCAGCTCTGCTTTAGTTATCCTGATCAAGCCTCAATCCTAGCATCCGGGCGCATCGCCGTTGTTTGGATTGGATCTTGTTCTAGTTATCATCCTTGTCGATTAACTGGTCAAATCGACTGGCATGCCTCCGGAATACCGAGCTTTGGGTAATAACCCGAGGTGTTCGCAAATCCTGACGCTTTTTGTGTCAACACCTCTTTTGGCACGCCCAGTGGGATGCGATTGTATAAATTATATATCTATCATGACTAATCCAAGGAGTGTCATTGAAGTCTCCACAGCAGATCTGACAAATCATCAGAAGCAGGCTATGGAGCAGGCAATGGAGGAGTACAAGCGCTTATATCTTAGATCCTTCAGCCTAAACGGAATCGGCGAAGCAGTACAGAAGCAAGATCCGCCGTCACCATGGCAGACTACTTTCTATGCCGATCCTGGTAAAGTACAAGAAACGGTTAATTATGCATTAAATAATGTATTAGTTAGCCAATCCAATGTGCTGTCCGACACCGTATGCAATGATGTCAAGCAAGCTTTCAAGGGACAGACACCATATTATGTTGGTCCAGAGTATTGTCAACTCGGATCGGCATATGTTGCGACTTCATCGGCGGTTCCAAAGGTGTCCACACCAGTTATGAGCTGATCTGCCGATGAGATCGCGCCACCACGATTGAGCCCAACAAGCACTACTCAGGTGAACACAAATCTGGTGGCTTCGACAATGTCTGGACCTGTGATCCAGAATGAGCCAACTTCTGCCAACTGGTGGGGATACGGTGTGCCTCCAAGTCTATCTGCTGATTCTAGATTGGTCCAAGATAACCATGCAGGATGGGTGATTCCCACGGCATCGGCAACGCCTGTACAGCCGATGGTTCCGGTGATGCATTATGCTACATCTTCTCCAATGGTGCAGTTGCCAATAGGGAATCTGCAAACGGCAATACCCAGAGTGCCTTATGTCCAACCATCGGCAAATTACTTGTCGATACAACAAGGCCTAGCAGTGGCGAGTCAACCCATGGCGGCAAAAATTCTCCAAACTGGAACACTTGCCAATCAAGGTAGCTATGCTGTCAATTATCCGGCGCCACAAGAATGACAGGCGTCAGCTGGTTGTCAGTCATCGGCAACTTCTTGGCCGATGCAACAAGATATGCCGATTGTCAATCAATCTGTATCGACAATGACTGCTCAAGTTGTGGTACTCGTGAGTCCAAGCGATTATCCAAAGGTACAACAAGAACAAGCATTAGCCCGTTATCAGTTATCGGCAAAAGTTTGGCCGATGCAACAAGACGTGCCAATCGTTAATCAACCTATATCGGCAAATTCTTGGCCGATGCAACAAGGCATGTCGAGTGTCAGTCAGCCTGCATCGGCCGTGGCTGCTCAACCTACGGTGGCTACAAATCGAAGCTATCGGGATACAAGAGTTGCAAGAGCCAGCTGGCTCTCAGCCATCGGCAAATTCTTGACCGATGCGACAAGGCATGCCGATTGACAATCAGTCTGTATCGGCAATGACTGCTCAAGTTGTGGTACCCGTAGGTCAAGGCGATCATTCAAGGGTACAAGAACGACAGATGTCAGCTGGCTATCAACTGATGGTAAATTCTTGGCCGATGCAAAGCGTGTCAAATACCAGTCAGCCTGCATCGGCAATAGTTGCTCAGCCTATGGTACTTGCAGATCAACGCTATCATCCGAAGGTACAAGGGTTGCAAGAGTCAGTTGGTTATCAGCCGTCGGTAAGTCACGTGCCGATGACACCTAATGCAGGTTGGATCAGTCAATTACCGATTCAGCAGCAATATGTGCAGCCTGAGTACCAAGTGGTAGGGGCTCCGCAGCATCGTCTGGCGAGTCTTCAGAATGAAGTATCGGTACGTCAACCGATAAGTACTACACTGCAATACTCGCAAGTGTACAATGAGACATCGGTACAACAACCGATGAATGTAATAAATATAATGCCACAACACAAGCTAGCAACTGTGCAAAATCACTCATCGGCAACACAGCCGATGCATGGTGTTATCATGACTAGTGCTGTGCACGCACCAATCGTCTCAAGTACTTCGACGTTAAGACCTAGAGAGATAGATCAACCTACTCAGTCAGCAGGCGTCTGGAGTTGCTCATCGGTTAATCAGCTGATGCACAATATTCAACAGGTTGATGCCACTGATGTGTCGATTGCCCCGATTTGCTCGCCACAGGGATATGAAGTACATCAACCTACTCGACTAGTGGACGTCCAGGGTGGCCCATCGGTCAAGCAACCGACGCGCAATATTCAACAGATTGGTGCTGTTGAGGGTCAATTGCTCCGGCCTGTTTAATACAAAGATGTGAAGAAGCGCATCCATCTGCTCGACCAGTGAGTGAGTTTACGCATCGGCGAGATCCAGACGCAAGGGTGTTTCCAATCAGGGAAATAAAAGCTTCAGATTCGGACGAAGGGTTGAGTATCGGTGTTGCTGAATTGGAAACATTCACCTTTGACATTACAGAGGCCGATCAGGGTGTTAAATCATTCGAACCCAGGGAGACTTGGAGTGCAAAGGTGCTCTTCGTTGGACAGGGGGACTCCGAGTCAGATAAGGAGATGAATATCGGCACTGTGGAATGGGTGAAAGATGAGGAACCAATACCGTGTCCGCTTGGCCAGAAGAGGACTGGAAAGTTCACCTTTGATGTCACGAAGGCCGATGGGATATTTGACCTATTGCTTCAGAAAGGGCGAATTAAACTACCCCCTAATCAGGTAATTCCATCGGCCGAGGGACTCAAGAAGACCAGGTACTTCAAGTGGCACAATGTAACTTCGCATGGTACCAATGAGTGCAAAATATTCAGGCAGCAGTTGCAGTCAGAGATTGACTCTGGACGAATCAAATTTGAAAATTCTAAAGTCCAGAAACCGATGGGAATTGATCAGCGCCCGTTTCCAAATAATATGGTGGAAACCAGTGGAAAGATTAAGGTGCTGACATCGGAAGCTACTAGAAAAAGCACATCGGTAGATCCTGATCATCGAGTGGCTAAATGTGATGTAGAAAATTTTGTTGACGACAGGAGAGGCAAGAGTGTTGCCGATAAAGGTAGCAGTACCAATAGGGCTCCTACCGTTGTAATCACTCACAAACAGCCAAGGAAAGAGTATCGGCAGTCGCAAAAGGAGCAACGTCGGCAGGAAAAGAAGGAACAGGAACGACTTCGGCAGAAAAAACATTGGAGGTGTCCCTTCTTCATTTACTGCTAGGAAGAGGGCATTAAGCTACCCACTGCTGATAATTGTCCTGAATGCCACGAGTATTACACTGTCGATCGATTAGGTAAGAAACTTTGTTCTGATGATCGATCATCCGGGTACGCCAAGCCACTCAGAGAGGAGAAGTCGGTACATGACCGGCTGGGGGGCAAGCTTAGTGCACATAGTAGGCTTGGCGGGCAGGTTGATCAAGAGGAGAACGAAGAGCGGACCAAGGCAAGAACACCCGATGAGGAAGTGTTCTCCAGAGGTTCAAACATCGGGAAAAGGGCCGATGCAAACAATGAGAGACGTCACCAACCCGTCTGGAAAACCAAACTCCCTCAGTGGTGCCCAAGGGCCTAACGAAGACCCAGAAAAGAAGAATTCAGCGTGAACGTCGTAATGACTTATATGATACTAAAATTGTTTCAAGGGGAAAGCAGTGGGAGCCAAAGCGCAAAGATGGAGATCCATCGGCAAATGTCAATGTATTACCGATGGAATAACTGGAGTCGGTAATCTTGGACACCTTGGCTCAGGGGCAACAATCGGCAACTCTGGCGATTCCAGCTATTACACCTGAGGGCACCGGCCGATGGTTTGTGTGTGAGACGCCGTACTGCCGATGAATTCGTTAACTGCCAGAGGAAGATGGTTGTAAGAATGATTCTGCCACGCTTGCGTACGATGACTAAGTATGTGGTGCAGGCGTTTTGGGGAGTTGCTCCTTGTACTCTTTTGTGGGAATATCGGCATTGTCCTAATTTTGGTCCGATGGGAGTGTGAAGCCTCGTTGCCGATTATTGTTACAATCGGGCTAAATACCAGGGTCTGTTAAAAAGTTGGGATGACTCAGAGGATTTTAGCCGATTCGATAAGTCATGGTGTCGGTAATGGTTGCCGATAACTAGGTGAGTTTGCCGGTGGTACTCTGGTATGGAAGATGATGTTACCGATCGAGACTGAGTTCTAAGCTTGGAAGATGTTTTTCTAATCGAGAGGTCTTTATTGGATAATACGGTCTGCTCCTAGCAATGCTTACATTATAGAAACTCTCGAAGGAGTCAACGAATAGCGTGCTCGTTTGGATGCCGATGAAAGGAAAAGTTATAATACATTGGTAAAAGCACATTGACATTGTCTTAAAGCAAAATCAAGTATCAATGTCACATTTGCCGATGTGACGGAATTTAATAAGTTACAATAGGGAGTGGATGACTGATATCGCACGCAGGCGAATTTGTTCTATCTCCTCTATCTCCCTAGCGTCCTCATCGGCAGAGCCTTCAACCGACTTGATCTTTTTCTTCAGAGAGATGGCTTGTCGGGCATTGCTGTCTCTCTCTTGTCGTAGAGCTTTGATGGTGTCGGGAAGTTGAGCTCTCTTCTGGCTGACTGCATTCAGAGATTCTTCAACCTTTCTCAGCTCAGCTTGCAGCTCTTCCTTTCTTGCCGATAGTTGGATGAAAGCTTGTTCAAGCTCAGTGCCGGAAGCTTCTACTTGGCTGATGTTTTTGTGCTTCTCATCGGCAGTTTGCTTCAACTTCAGCATTTCCTCCGTAAGCTTCGATTGAGCATTTCTGTTGGCGATACGGCTTGAAACCCGTTGGTATTGGAGTCGGCGACTCTCGAGGAAGGCTGCTTGAAGGAGGATCTCTTCTGCATTGGTGGGTAGTTGTCCTTGGAGATCCTTGAAGACTGTCCTTGCTGCGTTTGAATCTTGGACGAGCTGTGATGTATCTTGTTGCAGCAGAGAAAGCAGTCCTTCGAGTTTGGATTTGACCGCCGCCGATAGAGCTGGGGCAGAACTTTCTTCTTCCTCATCGTCATCAGGAATGTCGATGGCAAAGGAGAATAAGCTATCGGCTTGAATGGGGCCTTCTTGGTGCTCCTCATCGTCCTGAGGGTTGATGCCAAAGGAGAATAGGCTGTCTGGGGAGTCCTGGGCCTGAAAGTGAAGAAGTTAAAGTGTGCCGATCATGAAGCTATACTACGAATTTTTAGGTGACCAACTTACCATCTTGAAGCGGATTTCTTTCTTGGGACTTGGCATGTTGGAGGGTCCAGCTTCATCTTGGAAATCGGCAGCCGTTGCCGATGAATGAGCTTCTGTTGCTGAAGTTGTGGGTGCTGGTGTTGTTGTCGGCATTGCTTCCGATGTAGTAGCTGGATCCCTTGGTGGTGACACCGCTCTTTCATCAGGAATCTCGGCTGGTGAAGGCGCCGATGCCGATGTCGCCGCAGCTGCTGCAGCGAGTGGAGTTGTCCCTTGGTTAGGATTTTCATCTGGTGTAGGCACTGGTGCCGATACCGATGCCGTTGGTTCGTGTGGTAGCGATGCCATACTCTCATCGGGGATTTCAGCTGGTGCTGATGCCGATGTCATCTCTGCTGCTGCAGCGGGAGTTGTCTCCTGATTGGGGACGTCGTCTAGTGGATGATCGGGAATCGGAGCCATCGACGGTCCTGCCGATGGTGTAGCGGTAGTTGGTGGCGCAGTTGAAGCCGATGGCGAAGATGGGCTAGCCAGCCTCAAGCGCCTTTTCTTCCTTGGCGCGGCAGCAGGAGATCCAGCCCGTTTCGACGAAGACTGGGGGGCATCGGCAGCCGGACTTGAAGGTGCTTGTCTGCTGGGAGAAGCTGCCGATGACCTCATAGCCTGAAAATATTCAATGCAAGTTATGCAAAGTAAATATTGCCGATTAAACATTATATAATCGGTATGAGTGAAGATGAGATTACTGCAAACACCCGCGTCAGGGCAGCAGCAGCCGCCGATGTAGCCTTGGGTTTTGCAGGCGTGGGTGTAGGTACCTGCTGAGGGGTGAAGGCAGCTAACGTGGGGGCCTTGTTACCGATGAGTGATACAGGACTCATCATTTGAAGCTTGAAGGGCTTGCCAGTCCTGCTCATCGGAGGGATCGAATCGCCAACCTGTTGAGTGTGAAGGCGTCAGATGCCGATGACAGGAGCAAAGTAATAAGGAATGTATCGGAATAAAAACTTACTACGTCGTCGGGAATGATGTGATCGGCATCAATCATGTGCCGATAGTAGTGCGACGATTTCGCAAACAGTTGACACCTCCATTCTTGCCACCAGGACTTGTACTCATTTGTAATAAAGGAGGTTGGTGACCAGGAGGATAGGTCAAGGTCTGATACATCGGCATTGGGAGGAAGGTTGACAACCTTGTTCCAGTCTAGAGCACTGGAGAATGTCTGCCTAGGCTTCACTACTTTGGAGTAACAAAGCTTGATCGGCAGTTGACTGAATGCCAGTTGTCTTGCCGCTATCGATGGGTAGTAGAACTCAAATGATGGAGGGGCGTTCTTTCCCGATCCAAAGATGTTCACTGGAATAGCTCGGGGAGTAATGCTGGCCTTCATAATTATCTGGTTCTCAGGCACATTCCCATCGGTAAGGTTAAATAGCAGTGGGAACTGATTGTCTTCATCGGCATATGGCCACCAGAGCCGTTCTGTGGCAGGAATTCCATTATAAAACTTCTGAAAAAATAGACCGAATTGTTCCGCATCGGCATCAGTCCCTAGCAGTACTATAATGGCCTCTCCAAAGTTGAGTGGGGGGCGAGTTGCCGATTCGTCATCCCTACACTGATGATCTTCCGATATGTCCCTCGGGAATCGTTGGGCGAACAAGTCAAACTGAAGCGCTTTCTGCATCTATGCGTTCAGCCACATGTTGATAAACCACCAGGGACCTCCAAGGTTGCCGATGTGTTCACCTAGCAGTAACTTCTGGGATACTTGATGGAGAAGGCGATATACCGATCCAAGAAGATATCTGCCTAGGGGAAGTCTTGTCCCATCGGCAAGTAGCTCAGCTGCTGGAAGATGCATGGTCGTGGGTCCAACTGCCCTGCCGCAGAAGATGAACTTTTCTAGCCACATATTCAGGAAAGTGGCGTGCTGCCTCTGGTTTACCGATCCTGTTTTCTGGTACTCGTGGATGTAGCCTATCAAGCCGCCGATGTTCTGAGTGTTCACCTTGTACTCGGCTTTCCTATTGAACAAGGTGAAGGTATCGGCAGAAGACACGTCCAAGCCGGTCAACATGTGGACATCGGCAAGGGTAGGGGTGGCTGGTCCATGTCGAAATAGGAAGGCGTTCATAGTGTCAGACCAAAAGTAGGAGGCAGCTATCAGCATGTTCTCATTCCTCTCCATATCGGCAATGGAAAGCTGGATGCATTGATCCAAATTGCGTTCTTGCCAATACACCTGCTGTGATCTAGCTACCCTGAGGTACCAGTTCTTCCACCCCTTGGTGGGCTTGGGCCATGACCGAAAGGCATCTTTCCATAATCCTAAGCCAAAGCACTCAGATCTGAAGGGTACCCGATTGGTTTCTGCGTTGATTAAGAAACTGGGATCAGGATTGCCCATGGGGCCTAGGCAGCTGAAGGTGGAACCAGCAAGCGGGATCACTACCTTATTGTATAGTTCCTAGGGTTTGAAGGAAAGAAGGGGAAAAATCAGAAAAGGGGATAGATCCAGATTTATATGAGAAAAGAACCAACAGGAGGTTGGATTAAGAAAAATAGGTCTCACCTTGGGGATATCGACTTGGATCGCCATTGGAGTTGAAGGATGCTTGCAGTTCGTCCTTGGATTGCGGAAGGGTACTGTCGCTCGAGCTCGTGTTCTTTAGAGCAGCTGGAGGTTGAAGATGAAGGCAGGGAGGTGAAAGTGAAAATGAGCTCGGGGTAAAAAGGTAGTGTGGATCCCGGTAACTTTTATAAGCTTGCTCAGGGGCATTTTGGGGTTCCGTTTCACACTATGCAGGAATGTGGAGATGCCCGCGGTAGATACGCGCGGTGATCGAGGTGGTCTGCAACTGTTTGTGCTACAATCGAAGGATTTTATTATTAAATTGTAGTACTACACGCGGAGATCGAGGAAACTGTGCATCCATCTCGGAGGTAACGGCTACAGTGGAGAGAATTTTGGCACGTAAAGTATTTACATTCCGAAACTGGGGGCATGTGTTGACACCGTTTTTCAGCACATGTCAAATGGGCTAAGGCTTGACTGGTCAAAGGCTGTTGTCTATCGGCATCGGGAAATTGTGAGCCAGTATTGCCGATGAGAGTGCTGCAAGAATACCAAGTGTGTTACCGATGGAGGCTGGTCCTTGTCGACGAAGGTTAATTGGTGAAGCCGAGTAGCTCAAGTTAAATCCCGATTACCGATAAGGGGATACTGCCGATTGCTGATGAGCATGATGTTGCCGAGTGCCGATGAGAAGCTAATGCCGAGTGCTGGTGTAGTTGCCGATTGCCGATAGGCTGGTAAAGACAGTTATCAGTACAAGATTGCTGATCGGGAAATATTACCGATGCCGATAGGCATGAGGTGCCGATAAGGTGACTTAGCGTGTGATATCAGCGGAGAACTACAGGTGGCCAAAGAAGGAAGTCGCGGATTGGAGGGATCTGCCGATGGAAAGTTTCCATCGAGGAGAAGTATAAGAAAACTAGTGTTTTGTACCAGTATTATTGCTATGGTAGTTTGAGTCCGACTCTTGCATGAGTTGTTTATTTTCCTTTAAAATAGATATGTTTGTTTAGGAAAATAAATATTATTGTTTTAGATCCGACTCCTGCGTGAGTCAGTTTCCTTAAAGTTAGGAGTTTGTTTTAGGGAGGATATGTGTCGTGTCTTTGTACAACTCTCCATGCGGGAGTATAAATATGTGCCTGAGGGCTACGTGCAAATGAATCCAATACCAAGCAAACCAATTTTATTCTTATTCTACTTTTTATCGCAATTTACCCTTTTTGAATTAGTTATAGCTTTTAATGAGTTCTTCAAGCTTTGATGGGCTGCATCACCTTGATCTCCATCAAATCCTTGCAAGTTCCGCGTGGGAGTACCTCTGAGCCTTGGCATCCGGGCGCATCGCTATTGCCTCGTTCAGCTCTGCTCTAGTTATCCTGATCAAGCCTCAATCCCAGCATCCGGGCGCATCGCCGTTGTCTGGATTGGATCTTGTTCTAGTTATCGTCCTTGTCGATTAACTGGTCAAATCGACTGGCATGCCTCCGGAATACCGAGCTATGGGTAATAACCCGAGGTGTTCATAAATCCTAATGCTTTTTGTGTCAACACTTTTGTGGCATCTAAGTGTTTTAAAATTTTTCAAATGGATGTTAAAAGTGCTTTCTTAAACGGCTACATAGAGGAGGAAGTTTATGTTAAACAACCTCCCGGTTTCGAAAATCCCAAGTTTCCAAACCATGTTTCTAAACTTCACAAAGCTTTGTATGGTTTGAAACAAGCACCTAGAGCATGGTATGATAGGCTAAAAACCTTTTTGCTTGCTAAGGGCTTTAAAATGGGATCGGTAGATAAGACGTTGTTTCTCCTCAAGCAAGGAAAAGACACTCTCCTTGTCCAAATATACGTGGATGATATCATCTTTGGTGGTTCTTCTCATGCTCTTGTTGCCAAGTTTGCAGATCTTATGAGCAGGGAATTTGAGATGAGCATGATTGGAGAGTTGACTTTCTTTCTCGGGTTGCAAATCAAGGAAACCCGAGAAGGGACGTTTGTGCACCAAGGCAAATACACGAAGGATATCTTGAAGAAGTTGGACATGGGTGAGGCAAAGCCTCATTCGACGCCCATGTCAACTATGACTGCCTTGGACGTGGACGAGGAAGGAGAGGCGGTTGAGCAGACGGAGTACCCAAGCATGATCGGGTCGCTCTTGTATCTGACGGTGACCCGGTCAGACATTCAGTTCACCGTCTGCTTGTGTGCACGCTTTCAAACGCATCATGAGGTACTTGCACTTCACTCGCGAGTTTGGACTTTGGTTTTCCACCTCTTCCTCTCTTGTGCTTTGCGGTTATTCTGATGTCGACTTTGCCGGTTGCCGTCTTGATCGGAAGTCCACTTCTGGGACTTGCCAGTTTCTCGGGTCTTCTCTTGTGTCTTTGTCTTCTCCAAACAGTCTAGCGTGGCACAGTCGATGTGCGAAGCAGAGTACGTTGCCGCGGCTAGCTATTGCTCGCAGTTGATTTGGATGATTGCCACTTTGAAGAATTTTGGTCTTGAGCTTACTAAGGTGCCTCTGCTTTGCGATAGCACGAGTGCAATTAGTGTGGCCAAAAATCCCATGCTTCACTCTAAGACCAAGCCCATTGATGTTCGCTTTCACTTCTTACGAGATCATTATGAGAAGGGCGACATTGACCTCCGGCATGTCGAGACCCACAACTAGCTTGCGGATATTTTCACAAAACCTTTGGATCAAGCTGCGTTTTCTCGCCTTCGGGGTGAGTTGGGTGTGTGTTTCCCTTTTTAGTTGAGGAAAGCATTTGTGTATCATAGTTCTTTTTAGTTCTTATTTGTCTTTTCTTTCTTTTCTTTGGTGTCTTCTTAGTGTTAATCTGTGTCAATGCATTGTGCATCTCATTTGCATTTGTGACATAGTTCATTTTAAGGTTCATACCTATAGCCGATATAATGAATCTACGCTCTATTTGAGGTTTTTTATGTTTCTATGGTGTTACCTAACTTAGACTCTCTTTGATCTAATGATATGCAATAGAGCTAAGTTAGAAAAGCTTTAAAACTGAATTTAATTCCCCATGTCACCTCTGAAAAGGCACTAGCTTGTGTAGGCTTTTGAAGATCCTTCTTGGTTGTCTTGTATATAGCTTGTAACTATGGCTCTTCATTGTCTCATTCACTACCTTTGAGCACCATGATTAAAACTATTAAAATGTAAATGCTCTCTGTTTTGTGAATTGGAAAGATCGAGTTGGGTTTGCATTGTGAGCACTTCACCGTGTGTTCGAGACTGCTTCCCATATGGGTTGATACTTGAGCGGTGTCGTGTATGACCAAAATCTGTGTGTCAAGTCCTTTGACTTCGCTCGGTTGGTAAGAAGTGGCATCACTTTGCTTACAACCACTTGCATACAACTTAAATGTGCCTCAAACTGAATTTTGGCTGCGAAACTCTGAAACTTGAAAAATTCATTCAGTTGAGTCATTGGCTTTTTGTATGAACTTTGCTAGGGATAGTTCTACTTGCTATACATGAGATTGCTTTGAGATAGATCCTATCTAGTTTGCCATGTCTAGTTGTCTCTAGGAGGTGATACCCTTTCTCTGCTCTCACATGATCTGCTTTGTGATAGCACGAGTGCAATTAGTGTGGCTAAAAATCCCGTGCTTCATTCAAAGACCAAGCACATTGAGGTCCGCTTTCACTTCTTGCGAGGTCATTACGAGAAGGGTGACATTGACCTCCGGCATGTCGAGACCCAAAACTAGCTTGCGGATATTCTCATGAAGCCTTTGGATCAAGCTGCGTTTTCTCGCCATCGGGGCAAGTTGGGAGTTTGCTTTCCTTTTTAGAGGAGGAAAGTTTTGTGTATTATAGTTCTTTTTGATTATTTTTGGTCTTTTCTTTGTCCTTCTTCTCATTTTGGTGTCTTGTTAGTGTTAGTTGGTGTCATTGCATTGTGCATCTCATTTGCATTTGTGACATAGTTCATTTTAAGCTTCATACGTATAGCCGATATAATGAATCTATGCTCTATTTGATGTTCTTTATGTCCCTATGGTGTTGCCTAACTTAGACTCTTTTTGATCCATATGATATGCAATAGAGCTAAGTTAGAAAAGCTTTAAAACTGAATTTAATTCCCCATGTCACCTCTGAAATGGCACTAGCATGTGTAGGCTTTTGAAGATCCTTCTTGGCTACCTTGTATATAGCTTGTAACTATGGCTCTTCATTGCTTCATTCACTACCTTTGAGCACCATGATTAATATCTAAAATGAATTGCTCTCTGTTTTGTGAATTGGAAAGATCGAGTTGAGTCTGCATTGTGAGCACTTCACCGTGTGTTCTAGACTGCTTCCCATATGGATTGATACTTGAGCGGTGTCGTGTATGACCAAAACCGGTGTGTTAAGTCCTTTGACTTCGCCCGGTTGGTAAGCAGTGGCATCACTTTGCTTACAACCACTCGCATACAACTTAAATGTGCCTAAAACTGAAATTGGCTGCAAAACTCTGAAATTTGGAAAATTCATTTAGTTGGGTCATTGGCATGTTGTATGAACTTTGCTAGGGATAGTTTTACTTACTATACATGAGATTGCTTTGAGATAGATCCTATCTTGTTTGCCATGTCTAGTTGTCTCTAGGAGGTGACACCCATTCCTTGCTCTCACATGACTTGCTCTCTAAAATAGCTTCTAATGTGATCTTAAGCTCAACTTGAGTCTTTGCTAGGCACGTAGAGCTTTTCCTATTCTCACAGGATCACATCACTTATAGCATCTATTCATTGTCTTAGCTCTAAGTATGAAGCTTTTGCACTCATTTTGCATTTCTTAGCTTTTGTGGCACGTAGTGCTTGATGAGCTGCATGTATCAACAAGGGGGAGAAAAGGTGTGCATTTCTTGTCATATTCATCCAAGGGGGAGTTTTGGTGCATTTTAGTACTTGCACTAGTCAAGGGGGAGAAAATGTGGCTTTTGAGCTTTGTTCTTCAATTGGTATCTCTTTGCACTCTTGGCTCGTTTCACTCTTCTTGGTATCTTGAGTGTGCTTTTGCCCAGGGGGAGCTTTTGCTAGATGTGTTGAGCCTTTGCCTCTTCTGAAGGGTCTAGCTTGCATTGTTGGCTCCGACAGGATTCTATTGGTCTTTTTGAGCCTTAGTTGATTTAATTGGTATCTTGGACTTGCTAGTGGTGTTGAGCCCGTTCTTTGCCTCTTCTTGAGGGCTAGCCTTGTTTTGCTTGGTTGCCTCGAGTCGTTGCCCATGTCTTTGGGAGCCATGTTTTGGAATTGCTTTGCTTCTCTCAAGTGACCCCGTTTTGGCTTTCTTAGCTTTTTGGTCATTTGAAGAGCTTAACTTTGTGGCTCAAATCTGAAATGCACTTGTGTTGACAATGCACTCATCAAGGGGGAGATTGCGAACACATGGTAGATATGTACCCATGAATGTTCAGTTTTGATGATGAGTAATTGACCAACACTTGAGTGTTTCAGTTTGAGCGGCTTATTCTAACCTCTTCCGAAAGCATGTGTGTGTCTGTCTATCAGTTTGTGGTGTGCAAGTGCTATGCCTAGTGATAGTGGTCAATGGCGTGGATAAGGTCGGGTAGAGGCTTGCCGTGGCGATGGACTGAGAGCAGTGAAGGGCGGAAGCGGGGCTCGGACTGAGGGACCATGGGCACCGGCAGACTAGCTGTGGTGGCTAGTACTTGGCATCGGTGAGTGCGAGAAGACATGGAGGTAGACCGAGTCGGCTGAGTCAAGATGGTGGACGCGCGAGTCGAGCGGAGGCTAAGGGGACTCGGAGTCCGACCGGGCAAAGACAAGGTGGCTCGTGTCGAGCGGTTTGGTGCTTTGGGCCTCAAAACCATCCGAGGACGGTTTTCGAGTTTGGGCCTCAAAAGGAGGGAATAGACTATGAGGAAACCTTTGCTCCCATAGCTTGTTTAGAAGGCATTAGAATCCTTTTAGCTTTTGCGGCTTCTAAGGGTTTTAAACTTTTTCAAATGGATGTTAAAAGTGCTTTCTTAAACGGCTACATAGAGGAGGAATTTTATGTTAAACAACCTCCCGGTTTTGAAAATCCCAAGTTTCCAAATCATGTTTTTAAACTTCACAAAGCTTTGTATGGTTTGAAACAAGCACCTGGAGCATGGTATGATAGGCTAAAAACCTTTTTGCTTGCTAAGGGCTTTAAAATGGGATCGGTAGATAAGACGTTGTTTCTCCTAAGCAAGGCAAAGACACTCTCCTTGTCCAAATATACGTGGATGATATCATCTTTGGTGGTTCTTCTCATGCTCTTGTTGCCAAGTTTGCAGATCTTATGAGCAGGGAATTTGAGATGAGCATGATGGGAGAGTTGACTTTCTTTCTCGGGTTGCAAATCAAGCAAACCCAGGAAGGGACGTTTGTGCACCAAGGAAAATATACGAAGGATATCTTGAATAAGTTTGACATGGGTGAGGCAAAGCCTCTTCGAACGCCCATGTCAACTATGAATGCCTTGGATGCGGACGAGGAAGGAGAGGCGGTTGACCAGATGGAGTACCGAAGCATGATCGGGTCGTGTTGACACCATTTTTTTGCACGTGTCAATATAATCTAAGGATTGTGCCGATCAGTAAGAGGCTAGTTGTTGTTCCTTATCGGCATTGGGGTATCATCTGTCAGATTGCCGATAGAGGCAAGAATGTTGCTGATGAAGACAGACTTGTTGCCGATGGAGGCAGGAAGACAATCTTGATGAAGGCAAAGGTCAACTTGCCGATGAGAGCAGAGAAATTGTTGCCGATGAAGACAAGGAAGCATTGCCGATGAGAGCTGAAGGCTGTTGCCGATAAATGGTAGATGTTGCCGATGGAAGAAGGATGATGTGGCTGGTGTCAGCGGAGAGTTACTGATGGCAATAGAAGGTTGCGGATTGGAAGAAGTCTGCCTATGGAAGGTTTCATCGAAGGGAAGACTTAAGGAAACTGGTGATCTTATACTAGTATCATTATAGAAGTTTGAGTCCGATTCTTGCACGAGTCGTTTTATTCCCTTAATAATAGTAGAATCTGTTTAGGAAAAGATTGTTTCTGTTTGGGTCCGACTCCTGCGCGAGTCAGTTATTTCCCTAAAAAAGGAGTTTTGTTTAGGAAGGGTACGAGTCGTGTCCATGTACAACTCCCCATACGGGAGTATAAATATGTGCCCGAGGGCTACGTGATGAATATATCCAAGCATATCATCAATACTTTTTATCTTATTTACCTTTCCATCAATTTACATTTATCGCATTAGATGTAGTTATCTACGAGTTCTTCAAGTTTTCGACGGGCTGCATCTCATCGACCTCCGTCAACCCTTGTAAGTTCCGTGTTTTGAGCAATCAGAGCTTTGACGTCCGGGCGCATCGCTGTCATCTTGTTCTACTATTGTTCTAGTTATCCTGATCAGGTTTGAGCCTTGACATCTGGGTGCATCACCGTTGTCTCGTTCAGATCTTGTTCTAGTTATCGTCCTTGTCGATTAACTGGTCAAATCGAGTGGCACGCCCTCAGAAATCGAGTTCGGGTATTAGCCCGAGGTGTTCGCAGATCCTGACGCGATTTTTGCGCCAACACCTCTTCTGGCACGCCTAGTGGGACGAATTTTACATCTATCATCATTAATCCAAGGAGTGTCATTGAAGTCTCCG
Source organism: Microstegium vimineum (assembly GCA_022036555.1). NCBI lineage: Eukaryota > Viridiplantae > Streptophyta > Magnoliopsida > Poales > Poaceae > Microstegium > Microstegium vimineum. Next base: position 14,621,912 of record CM039128.1, on the reverse strand, counting down.
AAGCAGATCTGAAGGATTATTAGAAGCAGGCTATGGAGCAGGCTATGGAGGAGTACAAGCAATTATACCTGAAGTCCTTCAGCCTAAACGGGATCGGCGAAGCTATCTGAAAGCAAGATCCGCCGTCACCGCGGCAGGTCACCTTCGACGCTGATACTGGTAATTTATAGGAGATGGTTAATTCTGCATTTAATCATGTATTAAGTGACCACTCCAATGTGTTGTCCAATACTGTGTACAATGCTGTCAAGCAAACTTTCAAGGAAGGACAAGCACCACATTATGTTAGTCCGACGTGTCATCAACTCGGATCGACATCTGTTACGATCCCATCGGCGGTTCCAAGGATGTCTTCACCGTTTATGAACTGATATGCCGATGAGATCATGCCACCAAGATCGAGCCCAGCAAATATGGCTCAATTAAATGCAAATCTGGTGGCGTCAACAATGTCTGGACCTATGACCCAGAGTCAACCAACTCCTGTTAACTGGTGGGGATACGGTATGCCTCCAAATCTATCTGTTGGTTCCAATCTAATCCAGGGCAACAATACAACATGGAGCGGTCCTATGGCATCAGCAATGTCTTCGCAACTGATGATCCCGATGACGCATTATACTGCGACACCTTCAAATATGCAGTTGCCGTCAGGAGGGTTCCAGATGGCGGTACACAAGGCGCCCTACGTGAGGCCATCGGCAAATTCTTGGCCGATGCAACAAGGCGTGGCAGTTGTTAATCAGCCTGTATCGGCAATGGCTGCTCAAACTGTGGTACTCATAAGTCAAGGCAATCATCCAGGGGTACAAGGGCAACAAACGCCAGCTGGTTATCAACCATCGGCAAGTCATATGCCGATGACATCTAATGTAAGTTGGATTGGCCAAATACCGATTCAACAACAAGTTGTGCATCCTGGATACCAAGTGGCAAGGGCTCCGCAATATCATCTGCCAGGAAGCCTACAAAGTGAAATATCGGCACCCCAGCCGATGGGTGGTGTTTTGTCGCAATACCCTCAGGCGAGCGCGCACAATGAGACATCGGCATATCAGCCGATGAATACAATGCCACGATACAACCCAGTGGACGTTCAAAATTGCCCATCGGCAACTCAGCCGATGCATAATGCTCAACAACAGATGACGCAATCTGGATGTCAAGTGGCAGGAGTCCAACACACTCACTTATCATCGGGATTATATGATGATACATCGGTGTCCAAGCCGGTAAAATCTCTATCCCTGCAATATATTCCAGTGGGTGTTCAAGATAGTCCATCGGCACATCAGCCGATGCATGATGTTCAGCGAGTTGATGTTGCCTCTGCACCAACCAATGCGGCCTATGTACCACAAAGAGAGAAGGTACATCAACCTGTTGAACCAGTCAGTATCCAGCCAGTGCATCGGCAAGATCAAGATGCATGATGGACCGATAAGATTACCGAAGTGATGAAAGAACAATTCGGTATCAAGCCTAAAGTTGATACATATTTTTATCGGACTCCATACCCTCTGGCTTATGATTCAATTCCCTTCCCAGTTCGTTACAAAGTGCCAGATTTCGCTAAGTTTTCTGGTCAAGATAATATGTCAACAATGGAGCACATTAACCGATTCATTACCCAATGCGGGGAGGCTGCTAGTAGAGATGAGCTGAGGGTAAGATTGTTTTCATCATCCTTGTCTGGATCGGCATTTACATGGTTTATTTCATTGCCTCCAAGTTCTATAATCACTTGGGCCGATCTAGAGAAGCAGTTTCACAAGTACTTCTTCACTGGTATACACGAAAAGAAGATTATCGATTTGGTCAAGCTGAAACAGCGCAATGATGAATCGGTAGAAAGCTTCGTGCAAAGACTGCAGGGTGTGAAGAACAAGTGCTATAGCTTGGTACTTGATGATTGGCAATTGGCGGATTTAGCTCTCCAAGGATTGTTACCGCACATCAGAGACAAGTACGCTTCTCAAGAATTCGAAAGCTTGAGCCATCTTGTGTAGAGGGTTGCCGATCAAGATACCAAGGCATTTGAACCCAGGGAGAATTGGGATGAAGTGTCCTTGAATAAGGAAAGAGAAGGTTCCAGGTCGGATGAAGAGCGAAGTATCAGCGTTGCTGAGTTGATTGAGAACAAGAAGCCGGTATCTTGTTTGTTCGACCAAGAAAAAACCAGAAGGTTCACTTTTGATATCACCATGGCCGATAGGGTGTTTGACCTATTGCTTCAAGAAGGGAAGATTAAGCTGACACCTAATCAGGTAATTCCGTTGGCCAAAGAGCTCAAGAAAGTAAGGTATTGCAAGTGGCACGATGCAACTTCACACAATACCAATGACTGCAAAATCTTTAGGCAGCAATTGCAGTCGGGAATTGAGTCTGGATGGATTAAGTTTGGAAATTTCAAAGCCCATAAGCCGATGAAGATCGACCAGTACCCGTTTCCAAATAACAATGTGGAGACCAGCGAAGAGACTAAGGTGTTGACATCGGAAGCTGCCGAGAAAAGTGCATCGGTAGACCCTGAACATCAGATAGCTGCGCATGAAGTAACAGGGAAAAAGTTTGCCGATGACAGAAAAGGCAAGAGAGTTGCCGATGATAGCAGTAGCGCCAGGAGATCTCATGGTGTCGTGATCATGCGTAAGCAGCCACGACAAGATTATCGGCAATCGCATGAGGAGCGACATCAGCGGCAGGAAGAAGAAAGGTACTAGGAGTGGCTTCGACATAAGGGCCACTGGAAGTGTCCCTTCTTTGTTCATTGCTGGGAAGAAGGCATCAAGCTACCCACTGCCGATAATTGCCCTGAATGCAGCGGGTACTATCCTACCGATCGGTTAAAAAGGAAACCTTGTTTTAACGATCGGACATCAAGCTATAGCAGACCGATGAGAGAAAAAGAGTCAGCACATGATCGGTTGGGGGGCAATCTTAGCGTACATGACAGGCTTGGCAAGCGTGTTGGTCAAGAGGAGCTTGAGAAGGTGGCTAATGCCAGAGTACCCGATGAGGAGATATTCTCTAGAGATCCAGACATGAGTGGTGCAAATACAAGCAATGAGAAACAGTACCAGCCTGTCTGGAAAACTAGACTTCCTCAATGGTGCCCCAAGGGTCTTACCAAGACTCAGAGGAGGATGTAGCGCGAGCGCCAAGAGGATTTGTGTCACGATGAAAAATCCTTCTAGAGGAAAATCTCCAGTAGAGGCCAAAACACAAAGATGGGGATCTATCGGCAGATATCAGTATGTTGCTGATAGCGTAACTAGAGTCGGTGGCCTTGAGATTTTGGCTTGAAGGCAGTACTTGATGATCCCTAGTGTTTTAACTGTTACACTTGGGGGGCATCGGCAAGCATCTTGGAAGAGGAGATAGCAGCAGAAGGAATTTCAGCGCATAAAATATCTTATACTCCGAAACTGGGGGGCATGTGTTGACACCATTTTTTGGCATGTGTCAATATAATCTAAGGATTGTGCCGATCGGTAAGAGGCTAGTTGTTGTTCCTTATCGGCATTGGGGTATCATCTGTCAGATTGCCGATAGAGGCAAGAATGTTGCTGATGAAGACAGACTTGTTGCCGATGGAGGCAGGAAGCCAATCTTGATGAAGGCAAGGGTCAACTTGCCGATGAGAGCAGAGAAGTTGTTGCCGATGAAGACAAGGAAGCATTGCCGATGAGAGCTGAGGGTTGTTGCGGATAAATGGTAGATGCTGCCGATGGAAGAAGGATGATGTGGCTGGTGTCAGCGGAGAGTTACCGATGGCAATAGAAGGTTGCAGATTGGAAGAAGTCTGCCTATGGAAGGTTTCATCGAAGGGAAGACTTAAGGAAACTGGTGATCTTATACCAGTATCATTATAGAAGTTTGAGTCCGATTCTTGCACGAGTCGTTTTATTCCCTTAATAATAGTAGAATCTGTTTAGGAAAAGATTGTTTCTGTTTGGGTCCGACTCCTGCGCGAGTCAGTTATTTCCCTAAAAAAAGGAGTTTTGTTTAGGAAGGGTACGAGTCGTGTCCATGTACAACTCCCCATACGGGAGTATAAATATGTGCCCGAGGGCTACGTGATGAATATATCCAAGCATATCATCAATACTTTTTATCTTATTTACCTTTCCATCAATTTACATTTATCGCATTAGATGTAGTTATCTACGAGTTCTTCAAGTTTTCGATGGGCTGCATCTCATCGACCTCCGTCAACCCTTGTATGTTCCGTGTTTTGAGCAATCAGAGCTTTGACGTCCGGGCGCATCGCTGTCGTCTCGTTCTGCTATTGTTCTAGTTATCCTGATCAGGTTTGAGCCTTGACATCTGGGCGCATTGCCGTTGTCTCGTTCAGATCCTGTTCTAGTTATCGTCCTTGTCGATTAACTAGTCAAATCGACTGGCACGCCCTCAGAAATTGAGTTTGGGTATTAGCCCGAGGTGTTCGCAGATCCTAACGCGATTTTTGCGACAACAGGTCGCTCTTGTATCTGACAACGACCCGGCCGGACATTCAGTTCGCAGTCTACTTGTGTGCACGCTTTCAGGCATCCCCACAGACTTTGTAGAAGCAAGCGGTTAAACGCATCATGAGGTACTTGTGCTTCACTCCTGACTTTGGACTTTGGTTCTCCACCTCTTCCTCTCTTGTGCTTTGTAGTTATTCTGACGCGGACTTTGCCGAATGCCGACTTGATCGCAAGTCCACTTCTGGGACTTGCCAGTTTCTCGGGACTTCTTTGGTTTCTTGGTCTTCTCGCAAATAGTCTAGCGTGGCACAGTCGACGTGTGAAGCTGAGTACGTTGCCGCGGCTAGTTGTTGCTCTCAGTTGATTTCGATGATTTCCACTTTGAGAGATTTTGGTCTTGAGCTTACTAAGGTGCCTCTGCTTTGTGATAGCACGAGTGCAATTAGTGTGGCTAAAGATCCTGTGCTTCATTCCCGGGAGCATCCCGAATCGACCCCATGGACCACATCTATCATCCGACCCCTTGGGATCGACCCCTCGGGGAAGGACCGACCCTTCTTGGGGGAGCATCACTCCGCCTCGTCCAACCCCTTGGGATCGACCCCTCGGGGAAGGACCGACACTTCTTGGGGACGACCCCTTGGGATCGACCCCTCGGGGAAGGACCGACCCTTCTTGGGGGAGCATCACTCCGCCTCGTCCGACCCCTTGGGATCGACCCCTCGGGGAAGGACCAACACTTCTTGGGGACGACCCCTTGGGATCGATCCCTCAGGGAAGGACCGACACTTCTTGGGGAGCATGACTCCGCCTCGTTGGACCCCTTGAGATCGACCCCTCAGGGAAGGACCGACCCTTCTTGGGGGAGCATCACTCCGCCTCGTCCGACCCCTTGGGATCGACCCCTCGGGGAAGGACCGACACTTCTTGGGGAGCATCACTCTGCCTCGTTCGACCCCTTGGGATCGACCCCTCTGGGAAGGACCGACCCTTCTTGGGGAGCCTCACTCCGCCTCGTCCGACCCCTTGGGATCGACCCCTCTGGGAAGGACCGACCCTTCTTGGGGAGCATCACTCCGCCTCGTCCGACCCCTTGGGATCGACCCCTCTGGGAAGGACCGACCCTTCTTGGGGAGCATCACTCCGCCTCGTCCAACCCTTTGGGATCGACCCCTCGGGGAAGGACCGACACTTCTTGGGGACGACCCCTTGGGATCGACCCCTCGGGGAAGGACCGACCCTTCTTGGGGAGCATCACTCCGCCTCGTCCGACCCCTTGGGATCGACCCCTCGGGGAAGGACCAACACTTCTTGGGGACGACCCCTTGGGATCGATCCCTCAGGGAAGGACCGACACTTCTTGGGGAGCATGACTCCGCCTCGTTGGACCCCTTGAGATCGACCCCTCGAGGAAGGACCGACCCTTCTTGGGGGAGCATCACTCCGCCTCGTCCGACCCCTTGGGATCGACCCCTCGGGGAAGGACCGACACTTCTTGGGGAGCATCACTCTGCCTCGTTCGACCCCTTGGGATCGACCCCTCTGGGAAGGACCGACCCTTCTTGGGGAGCCTCACTCCGCCTCGTCCGACCCCTTGGGATCGACCCCTCTAGGAAGGACCGACCCTTCTTGGGGAGCATCACTCCGCCTCGTCCGACCCCTTGGGATCGACCCCTCTGGGAAGGACCGACCCTTCTTGGGGAGCATCACTCCGCCTCGTCCGACCCCTTTGGATCGACCCCTCGGGGAAGGACCGACCCTTCTTGGGGAGCATCACTCCGCCTCGTCCGACCCCTTGGGATCGACCCCTCGGGAAAGACCGACCCTTCTTGGGGAGCATCACTCCGCCTCATCCGACCCCTTGGGATCGACCCCTCGGGGAAGGACCGACCCTTCTTGGGGTGCATCACTCCGCTTCGTACGACCCCTTGGGATTGACCCCTCGGGGAAGGACCGACCCTTCTTGAGGAGATCACTCCGCCTCGTCCGACCTCCCTTGGGAAGGATTGACCCCCCGGAGCACATCTATCGTCCGACCCCTTGGGATCGACCCCTCGGGGAAGGACCGACCCTTCTTGAGGAGATCACTCCGCCTCGTCCGACCTCCGTTGGGAAGGATCGACCCCCCAGAGCACATCTATCATCCGACCCCTTGGGATCGACCCCTCGGGGAAGGACCGACCCTTCTTGAGGAATCCTTCTAATGGGACGAATCGGTATGGCTCCGGTCATGTCCGCCCATACCTCCCTGCCCCTTTCCCAAGGAACCCGTGGGGAAGGTATGGCCACAGGTCGCCACAGATTCCCATGGCTACAGCAAAGGGGATGGCCATAGATCTCCATGATCTCCATGCTCCAGGGAATGGGATGAGGACAACCATCTCATTCTCACACTACAGTACCAAAGACTTCTGAGAAAGGGGAGGCAACATGCTCCCCATGCTCCTTTGTCATTTCCCTTTTAATAATCTTTTATGCCAAAACCTTGTAACTCATGCCTTCCTCTTGTGCTATAAAAGGGGAGACATGAACCCAAACCAGAGGTGACTCGGGATGGCCTTCAAAGGCTTGACACTTCTACCAGGGGACTCTCCATCGGGAGGGCACGATCAGCAACCCCACTCGCACTCCCATACGAACTCGCACCAGAACCAAAAACAACACAACACCAATCCTCGCTTGCGTGATCAACATCTCAAGAAATCAACCGATTCACCTAGGGTAGGCCTGCTAGTTCTAGGCCTCAGCTCGCTCTGAGCACCCCCGTGTAAACCAGCTTGTACTCCCCCCTGTACGAGCACTTCGGTGCAAGATAATACAGTACCCCCTCCTCTGGCTGGACGTAAGGCCTTCTTTGCCCGAACCAGGATAAACTCTGTGTTCTTCTTGCATCACATCTGGGAGAGGGAGCACGCAATAAACAAATTTACTAGTTGGTGATCGACTCCCTGGGTCGAAACACCGACACATACCTATAGCCTATATAATGAATCTATGCTCTATTTGAGGTGCTTTATGTGTCTATGGTGTTGTCTAACTTAGACTCTCTTTGATCTCTTGATATGCAATAGAGCTAAGTTAGCAAAGCTTTAAAACTGAATTTAATTCCACATGTCACCTCTGAAATGACACTAGCATGTGTAGGCTTTTGAAGATCCTTCTTGGATGTTTTGTATATTACTTGTAACTGTGGCTCTTCATTGCTTCATTCACTTCCATTGAGCACCATGCTTAAAATTGATCTAAAATGAAAGTGCTCTCTATTTTGTGAATTGGAAAGATCGAGTTGGGTTTGCATTGTGAGCACTTCACCGTTTGTTCGAGACTGCTTCCCATATGGGTTGATACTTGAGCGGTGTTGTGTATGACCAAAACCAGTGTGTCAAGTCCTTTGACTTCGCCCGATTGGTAAGCAGTGGCATCACTTTGCTTACAACCCCTCACATATAACTTAAATGTGCCTAAAACTGAAATTTGGCTGCAAAACTCTGAAATTTGAAAATTTCATTCAGTTGGGTCATTGGCTTGTTGTATGAACTTTGCTAGGGATAGTTTTACTTGCTATACAGGAGATTGCTTTGAGATAGATCCTATCTTGTTTGCCATGTTTAGTTGTCTCTAGGAGGTGATACCCATTCCTTGCTCACACATGTAATGCTCTCTAAAATTGCTTCTAAAGTGATCTTTAGCTCAATTTGAGTCTTAGTTGGGCACTTTGAGCTTTTTCCTATTCTCACAGGATCACATCACTTAGAGCATGTATTCATTGTCTTAGCTCTAAGTATGAAGCTTGTTTCACTCATTTTGCATTTCATGGCATTTGAGGCCGAAATCTTGAGTTTTGCGCTTTGATGAGCTACATGTGTCAACAAGGGGGAGAAATGTGCATTTCACTCATATTCAACCAAGGGGCAAAAATAGTGCATTTTCATACTTGCATTAGTCAAGGGGGAGAAATTGGAATTTGTGACCTTTTGAGCTTTGGTTTGCTTTGGTCCTTCCTTTGGTATCTCTTTTGCGTACTTGGTTCGTTTCACTCTTCTGCTAGATGTGTTGAGCCTTTGCCTCTTCTGGAGGGTCTAGCTTGCTTTGTTGGCTCCGACAGGTTTCGATTGTTTCTTGAGCATTAAGGGACGAAAGTGGTTTCAATTGGTATCTTTTGAGCTCCCTTAGAGCTTAAATTGTTTTTCTGAGCTTTCAGAGCTGTGTTTGGTATCTTGGCTTGCTAGCGGTGTTGAGTCTGTTTTCTGCCTCTTCTTGAGGGCTAGCTTTGAGTTGCTTGGTTGTGTCGAGCCGTTGCCCATGTCTTTGGGAACCAAGCTTTGGACTCGTTTTGCTTCTCTGAAGTGACCCTGTTTTTGGCTATCTTAGCTTTTTGGTCATTTGGAGAGGTTTACCTTGTGGCTCAAATATGAAATACACTTGTGTTGACAATGCACTCATCAAGGGGGAGATTGCGAACACATGGCGGATAAGTACCCAGTTAGTTCAGTTTTTTGATGAGTGATTACCCAACACTTGAGCGTTTCAGTTTGAGTGTCTTCTAACCTCTTTGCGAAAGCAAATGTGTGCCTGTCTATTGGCTTGTGGTGTGCAGGTGCTATGCCTAGTGACAGTGGTCAATGGCGTGGAGAAGGTCGAGTAGAGGCTTGCCATGCCGATGGACTGAGAGCGGTGAAGGGCGGAAGCATGGCTCGGACTGAGGGACCATGGGCGCCGGCGGACTAGCTGTAGTGTCTAGTACTTGGCACCGGCGAGTGAGAGAAGACATGGAGGTAGACCGAGTCGACCGAGTGAAGACGGTGGACGTGCGAGTCGAGCGGAAGCTCAGGGGACTCGGAGTCCGACCGGGCGAAGACAAGGTGGCTCGCATCGAGTGGTTTGGTGGTTTGGACCTCAAAACCATCCACGTCGGTTTCAGAGTTTTGGCCGCAAAACTCAGGGTTCGGTAGTTGAGCCGAAAGCTACCGGTGGCGGGTTTCCTGGGTTTGCACCTCAAAACCTAGGCGGAGCTTCGGAGAAAGCGGGGATGGCACGTGGCGGAATCCTGGAGGTTGTGTCAAGGCGACGACAACTCCTGGCAGGAAGCGGGGCCGTCCATTCAAATGTGTGGTCGAGAGTTACCGAGCTTGGACTGCAATGCTTAGGCTAGGTAGTTCACTCTTGTATCTAGGGGGTCTTTGGGAAATAGCCAAAGCCCCGTTAAATAGAGAATGAAGGGGTATCCTCATCCTCATCTCTTGCATTACTCTTTCTCCCACCTATTCCTAGATTTTCCTTTCCTAGCTTCTTCTTGCTTGAGATCGCATCACCGGTGTAAGAACTTGTGATTGTTCGAGGAATCGAAGGCCGTAACCTCCGTAAGCCATGGTGGCTTCGACTTCGTGATTGTGTCCCCGTTTTGCTTGTGTTCTTCGTGTTTTGCTTTTGCTCTCTCTTTTTCCCAAGATGAGTTCTCTTTGTTGATAGTAGCTTTGCAAAATCCACTTGAACCAAGTTGTTAGTATTCGTGAGGAGCTTCTTTGCACCAAAGGATTTCTTCTCAAACCTCACGAGTGCGTAGATCAGGCGTTTTCTTTGTGGCGTTCTTCGTTTTCCTCTTTCTCCCCCAAATCCGAGTGTTCCTGTTTGTTCTCTCCAAATTTCGCGATGATTTCTTCGGGATAGCTTCCCAACTGCACTAGGATCATGCCTACAAAGTTTGGTTGCAGTTGGTGATCATTTGGTTGAGTTTTGGGAAGATTTGGTAGAGAGAAACTCGTTTTCGCGAAGAACAGCTTCTCTGCTCGTGAGCTCCGGACCAGGCGTCGGACAACTTTGACTAGGCTCCGGACCTTTGTAGGTTGTCCGGTGGTCAAGTCCCGGGATACTGCCTGACTGCTCAGAGCGTCGGACGAGAGCCATTGGTTCGACGGTGAGTGTTGGACTAGTTGTCCGAAGCTTGGGTGCTTACTGTTTTTGAGTGGTATTTTTCTCAGTGAGCGCCGGACCAGACGGTTTGGTCCAGAGGTGACCGTCGGACAAGAGTCCGGAGCTAGGGTGCTCCCTGTGCTGTTTTTTGAGCAGGCGTCGGACATTCGAAAGTGAGGTCCGGACCTATCCGGAGGTCCTGTGGAGTGCACCAGACCAGAGGCACCGGACCACTTCCATTGGTCCGGTGGTCTTGCCTGAGGTTGTCCGGAGCCTCCTATGGTTTGCTGTTTTCCCCTGTTTTGCCTAGGTTCTTGCCTCTTTTCCCTAGAGGTTGAGAACCTGTGTTTTGTGGTTTCCGGTGATTTTCCTCCACTGCCGGTGAGCTCTCTTTTCTCTGTTTTCGTCTGGGTTTGGTTATTGTGAAGACTGGGTTTGGTTTTTGGGAAGAGTGGCCCGAACATTTCGAGAGAAATTTGAGGCTCCCATTCACCCCCCCGTCCCCCCTCTAGTCGTCGTTCTCGGTCCTTCAATTGGTATCAAAGCCGGTTAAGGATCATTCCACCTTACACGGTTCTTGATCCGCGAAGGCGACATGGAGCGAGGTGCTGGCAAACCTCCATTCTTTGATGGAACAAACTTCGCCTATTGGAAGGTGCGCATGTCTGCTTACCTCTAAGGGCTTGATACGAAGTATTCGGAGATTTGTGAGAGTGCTGACTATGTGGTTCTTGGCGATTGGATTAATGAGCTGCAAATCACGCAACATGCGTCAAACGCAAGAGCCCATAGCATCCTATTCTCGAGTTTGTCTCTTCCTGAGTTTGAGCGAGTTTCAAGTCTCACTACAGCACGGAAGATCTGGCAAACACTTGTGCGATATCATGAGGGTAACACTCAGATCAAGTCCAGACTCTTCGACACGTACCGTAGAGAGTATGAGAACTTTGTTCAGTTGGCCGGCGAATCTGTTGACAGGATGTTCACTCGCTTCCAATCTATCGTCAACAAGATGCGTGCTAATCGAGCCAACTTTCCTTATGATGATCATGAGATGGCTAGCAAGCTTTCGCATGCTCTTGATCAGAAGGTGTGGGAGATGAAGGTGGCTTCCATTCAGGAGTCACCGGGCTATGATGCCCTGACCGTGTACGAGCTATTCAACAAGCTCAAGTCCTCGGAGATTGACTACCAGACCCAGGCCAAGCTTGAAAACCCATCGAAACCATCTATGGCGTTGGATTCTGGCCCCGACAGTACATCTTCTTCCTCCCCTGACCCTTCACACTCTTTGTTCGCTTTGTCTTTGATTTTTATGACAGAGGATCAAGTGGAGGCTCTTGGAGATGAAGAGATGGATTTGGCATCACCAAGTTCTCACGGTTTCACAACAACCGTTTGAACCGTCGGCGTGGTGGCTCAGCCAAGGGGTGCTACAATTGCGGTGATGAGGATCACTTCATCGCAAACTGCCCCAAGAAAACTACGGGTGACTTCACCAAGCGCAAGGACAAGCGCGAGCACCACTTTTAGGACAAGCACAAGCCCAAGGGCGGCTACCACCAAAGGTCCTCCAAGAAGGAGATCGAGAAGGTGAAGGCCAAGCACCGAGCCTTCCTCGCCTCACTCAGTGACATCGATGCCTCCTCCAACGGAGGTGCTTCTTCAAGCGATGATTAGTCGAAGGGAGAGGTTGAGGACAAGCTCAACGACCTATGCTTCTATGCCGACACCAAGCACGGTGGCTTTTGCACCATGGCGATTGAAGAAGGCAAGGTCGGCAAGCGCAAGGATGGCCCCGACTACGACTACGACTCTGACACACCCAAGGTACCACCCACCGTCGAGTCCCTCTCTCTTGATATTGAGTCTCTAAATGACAGCTTAATGAGTCAATACGCGTTGCTCAAGCATGCCGCTTGTGAGAGGAATGACTTTAAGGCGAAGTACCTCAGTGGTGGTTACCGAGGAGGTAGAGTGTGATGCTTGCGCCATTCACATGTCTGATCTTGTCACTCTCTAGGACAAGTATTGCACTCTACTTGAGGAGGTCAGTGAGCTGAAGGCTAGGCCTAGCTTACTTGGTGCGTGCAAGTCTTTCTTAGGCTTGCGTTTTGAGCTGGCACAGAAGGATGCTAGGATCATTGTGTTAGAGAAGGTCAGCTCAGATAGCACTAGAGAGTCGGATCGCTTTGAGGCTTTGGAGCTTGAGATCTCGTCGTGCAGACACGACAAGATGCGTACCGAGGAAGAAAACACATACCTTTGGTCCATTTTGAGCTGGGTGTCTTGCCGAGAGCCGCAGGTGGCGATGATGCTTAGCCAATGCAAAAGGGCTAGCAACACGGGAGTAGGCTTTACTATAGGTGGGAAGGACAATAACCTGTTCGGTAAGATCGGTGAGTGCAGTGGTTTGAACGAGAATGAGAAACCCACCAGAACTCCCAAGCTTACCAAGATCACTCCACCTAAGCCTACCAACCCCTATGAGTTTCCTGTGAGAGATGGTGTGTTTGAAGAGCCACCCAAAACCAGTCCACAGAAGCAAGTGTGGATTGCAAAACCGAACCATCTACGCAACCCACTTGACACACTGCCAGACATCTCTAGTGATCCCCATCCTAAGAAAGCTAGAGCCACCCAACCCAACAAGAGAGTGCCTACAAAGAGTGTGGTGAGGTACCATTGTGAGTATTGTAAGCAGGATGGGCATTTGGCTGAGTTTTGCTTTAGGAGGAAGAGAGACGATCGGAGGCAGGTTGAGTTGAACAACCGGGACATGTACCACCCATGAGTTGGGGTGCGTGAACCGGAAGTTCGGAGGCACACTACTAGACCTAGAAGTACAATGCCTCAAGATGCTAGGCCTCAGGAGGCTAGACCACATGGTGGTCGTGCCCGGCGGGGTACCAGTCGTGACCCATACGACTACGGGCCTCATGGCGGTGGCTTGACTCCACCCTTCTTTAGCGGACCACGTTTTCCCCATCATGGTGATCGCTATCCTCCCATGGGACAGGAGATGTTTGGTTTTTTCCTAACTCATTCTTTGAGCAAGTGGGACAACACTGGTATCCTTCACAGTTTACTAACCCCAGTGTTGGTCCGTTTGCTCACCCTATGTCTTTTTATTGATGTAGGAAGGAGGACTGGAGGAGACTTGGCTTGTGGATTCCGGATGCTCACGACATATGACCGGAAGTGCCAAGTGGTTCTCCAGCCTCGACCCCGTGCGCCACGCCGAGTATATCACATTCTGGGACAAGAGTAAAGGTAAGGTTGTCTCCCGAGGGTCGATCCGAGTGAACTCTTCTTTTGTCCTCAAGGATGTTGCTTTGGTTGTGAGTTTGCATTTTAACCTTCTTTTGGTTTCGCAACTCCTTGATGACGGTTTTGAGGTGACATCATCGGCGACATCGACCGTCGAGTCACGCGGTTTAGGTCCTATCTCTATCACTTTGCTCATTCGGCTTTTGTTGCTTCTTTTGAGCCCCGGGATGTTGGACACGCTTTGATGGATCCGGATTGGGTTAATGCCATGCATGAGGAGTTAGAAAACTTTGAGCGAAACATCGTTTGGGTCTTTGTTCCTCCACCACCTAGTTGTCACCCCATAGGTATCAAATGGGTTTTCAAAAATAAACAAAGTGAGGATGGGGTGGTAGTGCGCAACAAGGCTAGGTTGGTAGCTCAAGGCTTTTGTCAAAAGGAGGGAATAGACTATGAGGAAACCTTTGCTCCCATAGCTCGTTTAGAAGCCATTAGAATCCTTCTAGCTTTTGCGGCTTCTAAGGGTTTTAAACTTTTTCAAATGGACGTTAAAAGTGCTTTCTTAAACGGCTACATAGAGGAGGAAGTTTATGTTAAACAACCTCCCGGTTTCGAAAATCCCAAGTTTTCAAACCATGTTTTTAAACTTCACAAAGCTTTGTATGGTTTGAAACAAGCACCTAGAGCATGGTACGATAGGCTAAAAACTTTTTTTGCTTGCTAAGGGCTTTAAAATGGGATCGGTGGATAAGATGTTGTTTCTCCTCAAGCAAGGCAAACAAACTCTCCTTGTCCAAATATACGTGGATGATATCATCTTTGGTGGTTCTTCTCATTCTCTTGTTGCCAAGTTTGCAAATCTTATGAGCAGGGAATTTGAGATGAGCATGATGGGAGAGTTAACATTCTTTCTCGGGTTGTAAATCAAGCAAACCCGGGAAGGGACGTTTGTGCACCAAGGCAAGTACACGAAGGACATCTTGAAGAAGTTTGACATGGGTGAGGCAAAGCCTCTTTCGACGCCCATTTCGACTATGATTGCCTTGGATGCGGACGAGGAAGGAGAGGCGGTAGACCAGACGGAGTACCGAAGCATGATCGCGTCGCTTTTGTACCTAACGGTAACCTGGCTGGATATTTAGTTCGTCGTTTGCTTGTGTGCATGTTTTCAGGCGTCCCCACGGACTTCGCACAAGCAAGTGGTGAAACGCATCATGAGGTACTTGCGCTTCACTCGCTAGTTTGGACTTTGGTTTTCCAATGCTTCCTCTCTTGTGCTTTGTGGTTATTCTGACGGCGACTTTGTCGGTTACCGACTTGATCGGAAGTCCACTTCTGGGACTTGCCAGTTTCTCGGGTCCTCTTTGGTTTCTTGGTCTTCTCGCAAACAATCTAGCATGGCACAGTCGATGTGCGAAGCTGAGTACGTTGCCGCGGCTAGTTGTTGCTCTCAGTTGATTTGGATGATAGCCACTTTGAGAGATTTCGGTCTTGAGCTTACTAAGGTGCCTCTACTCTGCGATAGCACGAGTGCAATTAGTGTGGCTAAAAATCCCGTCCTTCATTCAAAGACCAAGCACATTGAGGTCCGCTTTCACTTCTTGCCTGATCATTACGAGAAGGGCGACATTGACCTCCGGCATGTCAAGACCCAAAACCAGCTTGCAGATATTCTCACGAAGCCTTTGGATCAAGCTGTGTTTTCTTGCCTTCGGGGCGAGTTGGGTGTTTGCTTTCCTTTTTAGAGGACGAAAGTTTTGTGTATCATAGTTCTTTTTGGGTCTTTTTGTCTTTTCTTTGTCTTTTCTTTGTCTTTCTTCTCAATTGGTGTCTTGTTAGTGTTAGTTGGTGTCATTGCATTATGCATCTCATTTGCATTTGTGACATAGTTCATTTCAAGCTTCATACTTATAGTTGATATAATGAATCTATGCTCTGTTTGAGGTGCTTTATGTGTCTATGGTGTTGCCTAACTTAGACTCTTTTTGACCTATAGATATGCAATAGAGCTAAGTTAGAAAAGCTTTAAAACTAAAATTAATTCCCCATGTCACCTCTGAGATGGCACTAGCATGTGTAGGCTTTTGAAGATCCTTCTTAGTTGCCTTGTATATAGCTTGTAACTATGGCTCTTCATTGCTTCATTCACTACCTTTGAGCACCATTATTAATATCTAAAATGAAATTGCTCCTTGTTTTGTGAATTGGAAAGATCGAGTTGGGTCTGCATTGTGAGCACTTCACCGTTTGTTCGAGACTGCTTCCCATATGGGTCGATACTTGAGCGGTGACGTGTATGACCAAACCCGGTGTGTCAAGTCCTTTGACTTTGCCTGGTTGGTAAGCAGTGGCATCACTTTGCTTACAACCACTCGCATATAACTTAAATGTGCCTAAAATTGAAAATTGGCTGCAAAACTCTGAAATTTGGAACATTCATTCAGTTGGGTCATTGGCTTGTTGTATGAACTTTGCTAGGGATAGTTTTACTTGCTATACATGAGATTGCTTTGAGATAGATCCTATCTTGTTTTGCCATGTCTAGCTATCTCTAGGAGGTGATACCCATTCCTTGCTCTCACATGACTTGCTCTCTAAAATAGCTTCTAGAGTGATATTGAGCTCATCTTGAGTCTTTGTTGGGCACGTAGAGCTTTTCCTATCTTCACAGGATCACATCACTTAGAGCATCTATTCATTGTCTTAGCTCTAAGTATGAAGCTTTTGCGCTCATTTTGCATTTCATGGCATTTGTAGCCGGATCGTGAGTTGTTGATGTTTGATGAGCGGCATGTGTCAACAAGGGGGAGAAATGTGCATTTCATTCATATTCCATCAAGGGGGAGAAAATAGTGCATTTTCATACTTGCATTAGTCAAGGGGGAGATTTTGGAATGTGTGGCCTTTTGAGCTTTGGTCTTCCAATTGGTATCCTTTTAAATTGGTATATCCTTGCTTGGTTTGTTTCACCCTTCTTGGTATCTTAAGTATGCTTGTTCCCAGGGGGAGCTTTTGCTAGATGTGTTGAGCCTTTGCCTCTTCTGGAGGGTCTAGCTTGCTTTGTTGGCTCTGACAGGTTTCGATTGCCTCTTGAGCATTAGGGGACGTAAGTGGTTTCAATTGGTATCTTTTGAGCTCCCCTAGTGTTTTTATTGGAAGTCTGAGCTTTGAGAGATGTGATTGGTTTCTTGGACTCGCTAGCGGTGTTGAGCCCATTTTCTGCCTCTTCTTGAGGGCTAGCTTTGTTTTGCTTGGTTGTGTCGAGCCGTTGCCCATGCCTTTGGGAACCAAGTTTTGGATTCGCTTTGCTTCTCTCAAGTGACCTCGTTTTGGCGTTTTTAGCTTTTTGGTCATTTGGAGAGCTTGACCTTGTGGCTCAAATCAGAAATGCACTTGTGTTGACAATGCGCTCATCAAGGGGGAGATTGCAAACACATGGTGGATAAGTACCCATGTAGTTCAGTTTTGTGATGAGTGATTGCCCAACACTTGAACGGTTCAGTTTGAGTGGCTTACCCTAACCCTTTGCGAAAGCAAATGTGTGTCTGTCTATCGGCTTGTGGTGTGCAGGTGCTATGCCTAGTGACAGCGGTCAATGGTGTGGAGAAGGTCGAGTAGATGCTTGTCGTGCCGATGGACTGAGAGCGGTGAAGGGCGGAAGCGGGGCTCGGACTGAGGGACCATGGGCGCCGGCGGACTAGCTGTGGTGGCTAGTACTTGGCACCGGCGAGTGCGAGAAGACATGGAGGTAGACCGAGTCGGCCGAGTCAAGGCGGTGGACGCGCGAGTCGAGCGGAGGCTCAGGGGACTTGGAGTCCGACCGGGCGAAGACAAGATGGCTCGTGTCGAGTGGTTTGGTGGTTTGGGCCTCAAAACCATCCGGGTCGGTTTCCGAGTTTGGGCTGCAAAACTCGGGGTTCGGTAGTTAAGCCCAAAGCTACCGGTGGCGGGTTTCTTCGGTTTGGGCCTCAAAACCTAGGCGGAGGTTCCGAGGAAGCGGGCATGGCACGTGGCGGAATCCTGGAGGTTGCGTCGAGGCGACGACAACTCCTAGAAGGAAGCGGGTTCGTCCATTCAAAATGCAGGAGATATTTTCCGGAGCTTGGACTGCAATGCTTAGGCTAGGTAGTTCACTAAATGTATCTAGGGGGGTCTTTGGGAAAATGCCAAAGCCCGTTAAGTAGGGGATGAAGGGGTATCCCTCATTCTATCTCTTGAACCCTAATCACTTGCCCCCCCTCTCTCTCTCTAGTTCATGAGATCCCTAGGTTGTTTCCACCAACCTTTGTAAGAACTTTGTTTTGCTGCGAGGAATCGGAGGCCGTAACCTCCGTAAGCTGTGGTGGCTTCAATTTCGTGATTGTGTCCCCGTTTTGATTGTGTTCTTCGCGTTTTTCTTTTGCTCCCTCTTTTCCCGAGATGATTTCTATTTGTAGGGAGTAGCTCTTGCAAATCCATTTGAACCAAGTTGTTCGTAATCGCGAGGAGCTTCTTTGCACCGAAGGAATTCTCCTCAAACCTCACGAGTGCGTAGATCGGGCGATTTCTTTGCGGAGTTCCTCGTTCTTGAGCTTTTCCCAAAATCCCTTCCCTTCCCTTTGCTCTAAGCCAAATTGAGCGATGATTTATTCGAGATAGCTCCCCAACTGCACTAGGATCATGCCTACAAAGTTTGGTTGCAGTTGGTGATCATTTGATTGGGTTTTGGGAAGATTTGGCCGAGTGGAAATTGTTTTCGCGGGGTGCAATGTTTCTGCTCGAGAGCGTCGGACCACCCTCCGGACGACTTTCCCTTAAGCTCCAGACCATTGCAAGTGGTCCGGTGGTCTTGACCAGTTCACATGTCAAGCAGCTAAGTGTTGGGAATATGCCCTAGAGGTAATCATAGAGATGATTGTATTTCCTTGTATCCATGAAATATAATGAGTTCAATGGATATCCATTATAGACAACTTGTATCGATAAGCAATTATGTGAATTGTTTGTGAAACTCTTTTACTTGTATGGTTATTCTAAAGTTGTCCCTGATCGAAGTTCGTACTAGAATGTACATGAATATTGGATCAGCACATTATTAGTTGATGACTATGTTTCACAAGTCATAGACATGGAGATGTCGAACTAATAATGTGGGCACATGTAGGACATGGTGCTGGACAGACCCGACATGAGATTGTCTCTATACACATCATGTACGTTATGTCCTTAGACCTGAGATTGTCATATGTACTCAAGATGTGAAACGACCTACCTTGGGACTACCAAACGCTACACCGTAACTGGGTAGTTATAAAGGTGACTTTCGGGTTTGTCAGGAAACATGATGTGAGATATAGTCAATCAAGATGGAATTTGCCACTCTCCATATGAGAGAGATATCACTGGATCACTCAAATGATTAGATCATGAAATGCATGGCCGTGCTTGGGTTAAGTGGTAACCCACAAGTTGAACCAAATATCATGAGGCAAAGGAATAACATGTATATTGAATTGTGGTGGTTCGTCTGATATGATCGTAGCGTATGCATAGGAGTTGACATGCCTTGCTAGAGGCCGCTATCAACTATTGGTTGAGTAAGAGTACTTGGGCCATGTCTATGTGTGTGTGAGCCCATAGGGTCGCACGTTTAAGGGGCTGGAAGCCTAATTCGTGTTGGACCCGAATTAGACTAGGTTTAGGGTTGCTAATGGGCCTCCAACGTGGGAGCTCATTAGGACGCCTATATAAGCAAGGGGAGGTGCGGGGCGAGTCACACATGTCCTTTGGCAGCCGCCATCGCCCTCCCCATGCTCGCGCCTAGTACTCCTCACGGACCTAGTAGTCCAGAGGGGTGACGCTTCTTCCCTGCACGCGTGGGATTCCTCGGAGGTGCTGCATCTGGAGCACAAGGACGAACCACGAGAAGGAGATGTTGAGACGGATGACCTCACAACTGCACGGCACTGCTGCGACGCGCACGACTACATCAAGTCGCTTCCGCTGCACCTGCGCATCTAGTAGTAACCCCGTGATCTATAACTAGTACTAGTTCCTGGTTTATGGGGTAGAAAAATTTTGTTTTCTCGCTAGCGTAGCAACCTCATAACCCTTCACTAAGGGCATCGGACCAAGTGCTTTAGTCCGACGGTGAGCGTCGGACCAAAGTCCGGAGCTAGGGAGCTTGCTGTGTCATTTTTGCGCAGAGGCTGGAGTGAGAACCGGACTACTTCCCATAGTCCGACGGTGAGCGTCGAACCAGTGGCCCGGAGCTTCGGCACTCCCTACGTGGGTTCTGTGTGAGCGTCGGACTTTCAAAAGTGGGCGTCGGACCAGTCTAACGACCACCTACAGAAGCGTCGGACCAAGGCTCTAGACCTTGTGCTATGGTCCGGTGGTCTTGATCAAGTGGTCCGACGGTCACTGTTTTTGCCTGTTTTGCCTAGGTTCTTGCCTCTTTTCCCTAGGGGTTGAGAACCTGTGTTTTGGGGTTTCCGGTGAGTTTCTCTCCATTGCCGATGAGCTCTCATTTCTCCGTTTTCGTCTGGGTTTGGTTTTTGGGAAGACTGGCCCGAACATTTCGAGAGAAATTTGAGGCTCCCATTAACCCCCCCCCTCTGGTCTCCGTTCTCGGTCCTTCATAGGATCTTGATCTTCATAACTAGCCAAAGATTGGCTGATAACTTGCTGCAAGCAGCGATAACTAGTGCAACCTGACGACACGCACAAGGAGCCAACCACCATCTCTATACGGCAGCCTAAACCAAGGATTCGCCCAACCACACTCTCAAAGAAACCAACCTACGCAACCTGAACTCGAAGATCAGGAGCATGGATTGGGTGCCGATGACGCGTCCGCTTCGGTAATCTCCGCGAAGGAAAACACAAGAACATAGGAATAGAGAATCTCTCTCTGGGGTTTTCTAGCACACAGCTGAACAAAGGTTCGATATTTCGATTATCAGAAGTCTGTGTTTGCTAAGATGCAAAGGGATATATATACTAGCAATAGCCCTACTAGATAGGTGTAAACACGAGATGGAAATGAAAAGACTAAGAATGTGAAAAGGCCTCCACAAAATGGGTTTCTGAAGTGGCTTTGCGAGGTTGTTGGTCTTCTTCTCAGTCATTAGTAAATTTGCAATAACTCACACTTGGGAAGTCCAAATGACGCACCGTTAAATGCGTTGGAAAGTAGACTTAACCATATTTACAACCATGTATACCTTGTAGCACGAAACATTATATAATGGTACAGTTTTGTATGGGAACTTAACCATCAGGTTGGATGTTGACCTTCAGAGAAGTCTTCACTAATCTGTTCGTATCTCAATATTGGTACATCCAACAGTGGTGAGGTTTGCTTCGTTAGAAAGTAGACTTGAAGAGCTTTCCAAAATGTCCTCATGAGCCTAAAAAGCTTCTGAGAGGAGGGAGATATGATAATTTCTTTAACAGGTCTGTTTTGGACTCCACTGTTCCGAACTGGTCCGTTTTGGACTGGACTGGTCCGAACTGGTCTGTTGCTTTTATTCATGTAGAGTAACACCTTTATCTTGATGTGCATACCTAAGTACAACAAAAATAGAACACTTAGGTAGTATAACATTCTTAGAATTATCAAGATTAAGATCAATAAGGAATGAATTCACCTGCTCTTGTAATTTTCTGGACCTTGAATTGTGTCATTTATGTTTGATGATGGCTGCTTGGTACTTGAAGTAGCATGTATGGTTGGGATGTCCTCATCATCCTCCCGTCTTGAAAAGGAGTCGACCACGACGATAATGAATCTTCTAGTCCAAAGAATGGTGTTAAGTCAGCAACATTGAAGGTTGTGCTAACACCAAAGTCTTCAGGAAGCTCAATCTTGTAGGCATTGTCATTGATCTTGGACAACACTCTGAATGGACTATCTCCACGAGGCATCAACTCTAATTTGCGCTTCTGTGGAAAGCAGTCTTTGCGAAGATGTACCCAAACCA
Organism: Microstegium vimineum; assembly: GCA_022036555.1. NCBI lineage: Eukaryota > Viridiplantae > Streptophyta > Magnoliopsida > Poales > Poaceae > Microstegium > Microstegium vimineum. The sequence continues at coordinate 14,600,296 of CM039128.1, read as the reverse complement.
AATCTCCTGGTTCAAATGTCACCTTCTTGCGATGCTTGTTTGCCCATGCAGCATAGTACTTGGACCTCTTCTCAATTGCTTCTTTGGTCTTCTCATGAATCTTCTTGACATAAGATGCACGCTTGGATGCTTCCATATCACTCTTTTCCTGCAATGGTAGAGGTAACAAATCGATCGGAGCAAGTGGTTTGAAACCATAAACAATTTCAAAAGGACACATATTAGTTGTAGAATGTACTGCCCTATTGTAAGCAAATTCCACATGTGGCAAGAACTCTTCCTACTCCTTCAAGTTCTTCTTTATCAAGGCTCGTAGCAGCATAGAGAGTGTTCTATTCACAACTTCAGTTTGCCCATCCGTTTGAGGGTGGCAAGTGGTGGAAAACATCAGCCTTGTATCCAAGCTTTGCCCACGATGTCTTCCAAAATTAGCTCAAAAACTTGGTGTCACGGTCTGAAACAATCATCTTGGGCATGCCATGCAACCTTACAATTTCTATGAAAAATAGAGAGGCTATGTGGGAAGCATCATCACTTTTATGACAATGTATAAAATGTGCCATTTTAGAGAATCGATCAACAACAAAAAAAATTGAATCCCTCCCTCTCTTAGTCCTAGGTAATCCCAAAACAAAATTCATGCTAATATCTTCCCAAGGAGCATTTGGAACAGGAAAGGGAGTATATAATCCATGGGGGTTTAGTTTTGACTTAGCTTTGTGATAGGTGATGCATCTTTACACGAGTCGTTGAACATCTCTTCTCATCTTTGGCCAATAGAAGTGATCAGCTAGCATCTCATAGGTCTTTCTCCATCCAAAGTGACCATCAGTCGACCTGCGTGAGTTTCCTTTAACAACAAGAGTCTAACAGAGCAATGTGGAACACATAATTTGTTAGCTCTAAACAAAAATCCATCATGTAAATGATATTTTTCCCATCCCTTTCCAGTTATGCATTTTGTATAAGGTTCTGAAAATTCATGATCAGCAGAGTACAATTCTTTTATGCTTTCAATTCCAGGTACCTTTACTTCAATTTGAGTTAAGAGTTAACAAAACATTTTTATGAGATAAAGCATCAACAACAATGTTTTCCTTACCTTTCTTGTATTTTACAACATATGGAAAAGTTTCAATGAATTCAACCCATTTAGCATATCTACGGTTCAGTTTTGCTTGGCCCTTTAAATACTTCAAAGCCTCATGATCTGAATGAATAACAAATTCTTTTGGCCATAAGTAATGTTGCCAAGTCTCAAGGGCTCTTACCAAAGCATATAACTCCTTATCATACACCGAATAGTTCAGTTGTGCTCCTCCCAACTTTTTACTAAAGTATGCAATGTGCTGTCCATTTTGCATGAGAACTCATCCAATTCCAATCCCACTTGCATCACATTCAACCTCAAAGGTTTTAGTGAAATCCGGCAACACAAGCAAAGGGGCTTCGGACAATCTTTTCTTCAATTCTTGGAAAGCTTTCTCTTGTGGTTCACCCTATTGGAAGGCAACACCTTTCTTTGTCAACTCATTCAATGGAGCAGCTATGGTGCTGAAATCTCTAACAAATCTCCTGTAAAAACCAGCAAGTCCATGAAAACTTCTCACTTGACTTACATTTTCAGGAGTTGGCCAATCCTTGATTGCTTTCACCTTAGATTCATCAACCTGAATTCCTGAACCTGAGACAACAAAACCAAGAAACACAACCTGATCTGTACAAAATGTGCACTTCTCAAGGTTAGTGAATAATTGTTCTTTCCTAAGCACATCCAAAACTTGCTGAATATGAGCAACATGTTCCTCCAATGTCTTGCTGTAAATTAGAATATCATCAAAGTAAACAATAAAAAAGTTTCCAATGAATGCTCGCAAGACATGGTTCATCAATCTCATGAATGTACTAGGTGCATTAGTCAAACCGAAAGGCATAACTAACCATTCATACAGCCCAAACTTTGTTTTAAAAGCAGTTTTCCATTCATCTCCAATATGCATCCTAATTTGATGATAACCACTTCTCAAATCAATTTTAGAAAATATCATTGATCCACTCAATTCATCTAGCATATCATCTAGCCTAGGAATAGGATGACGATAACGTACAATGATGTTATTTATGGCTCTACAATCTACACACATCCTCCATGAACCATCTTTCTTTGGCACCAAAAATAACAGGGACAACACAAGGACTTAAACTTTCTCGCACATAACCTTGATCTAAATGTGCTTGTACTTGCCTTTTAATTTCTGTCACACCCCAAAATTTCCTATTTTAGGTTGTGCTTAGAAAACACTAAATAAATAAATGATTTCTATCTTCATATAAAATTTTCCAAGATTAGTTTGAGTTTGCACAAATTTAGTATAGGAAAAGTGGATTTACAAACTTTTCTAAATCAATTTGATGGGCTTTGATTGTTGTGGTGTTTGTTTGTTGCTTGTCTTGATGCATGTGAGTGTTTAAAGTTTTTAAAACGTGTTTAGTAAGTCGTTTATCGGTCTCTGCCTCATCTCTATCTTTTTCAAAACAATCAAATTCTTGTTCTCGATTTTAATCTTTCGTTTGGACATTCCCAGGATCCATTGTCTCTTGATCCAAATGATTCCCTTGAGTTCATAATTCATCAACATGTCTCTAAGTCCTTTCCGGGAATTATTTTGGCTTTTCCGTACCTTTTTCCCATTTTTTTTGAGCATAATCTATTTTTTTAGATGCTCCAAAATATCTTTTCATGAGCTCCAAATACTTTATTTGGGTTCATCATGTTCCAAACTATCTCCGAGAATTTTCACTGAATTTTTGGAGCTGTCGAAATATTATGACACATAATTTTATGCTCTTAGTTAAATATTAATATGAGCAATTGCTAACATTAATATGCTTTTAGAATATAAGTTGCTTAGTTTAAACATGCACCATATACTTAAATGCTCTTACATGTTTAAGTTGCTTTGCAACGATAAAGTTTAATATGTTTAATAGATTATTTGATCATGTTTATAAATAAATTCAATTAGTTTAATTTGACTTTCATAATAAATTGTGATTATGTCCAAACTGAATTAATACTTAATAATATACCTTTCTTAATTAACATCAGTCAAGCTTGTAGTTATTTCTTAAATATAATAAAACTTACAATAATTGTTTCTTTTAACAATAGTTCCGTAATTGGCGTTTATTGCGTTCTCTCGACCGTAGTACCGATCTATCTTCTTGTTGGTGTATTGTTCTTAGTTGTTTCTATTTGTTGTTTGTATGTTGTCTATGTGTGGTGCTTGCTATGAGTAGAACGAGAAATGTTTGTGAGGGATGAAGATCATAAGGTGATGACCGATAGCTAATGGCGTGAGGGTTGCGCAAGTGAAAGGCAAGTATAGCATGGGATTTTCCTTGTTGTCCTATTCACTTTAATGTCATTTAATTCGTCTCCATGTGTCTACCTTGATAACCATAGTTATATATACTAGTTGTATTGATACCCTGATTCCTTGTCATCCTATGGTTATGCATTGGGTAGAATTGATGCTAGTGCTCAAGTAATTATGATCATGAACTATAACTTAATTAATAGAATAAGCAACGAGAAATAAAAGATGCTTTTTACCAACATGGAATCTAAGAACTTATCTGTCAGGAAAAGTTGGGACATACAGTACAACCATGAGGGCTATATGGCTCTGGCTTTAGTCAAGTATGAGGGTTACTCTCTCGCATGTGGCAGTTCACGAAAGTTGCCATTGACGAGCGGTTGCGGGGTACCGCCGGAGTGGCTACCGCTGTACCATCGAGGGGTCCCCGTATACCCCTTGCCCGTGGATCCGTAGTGTCTGTTGTTTGTCAGTGAGCCCCTTTGAAAAACTTCACAGTGAACCCTGCCGACCTTCCTTGGAAGTGGATCAAGAGGCTGATCCCCTCGGGCGAAAGGGTAAATCACAACTCGTGGGTAAAGATGTACAACCTCTGTAGAGTGTTAAAAACTAATATATCAGCCATGCTCACGGATACGAGCGGCCCGGAAAACTCACAGACTAATGGAAATTAATTGAACATTGATAAATGATCTACTGTGTTTTTTTTATGCTATTCCTTATTCATGTTATCAGTTTCATGTGATTAATTGGGGCATTGCTTATTTGTTGCTACTAATGCTAAAACTATGACTCATTAAAAGCTAATCGCAGTAAACCAGTATCAACCTTTTGAGCCTCATGAACCCCATGTCATATTGCTGAGTACGATATGTACTTACGCTTGCTTTCCTTTTCAATGCTTTGGATAAAAATCCCGGATGGGTAACAGAAGATGGATCTAGTGAGATTTCAAAGAAGTGCTAGGCGTATGCAACCCCCAGTCAACTGTCCCTGTGAAGTTGGAGCTTCATGAAAGTTTAGTAATCGTTCTGCTATACTTTGATGTAAGTGTTAATGTATCTATGTTTTCGCTATATAACATTGATTTTGATATTTTTCTTTTCTGTTGTTGTATGTGTGGACTTCCTGGGCACACATATGGCTAGCCTGGTTTTGTTCTTTAAAACCGGGTGTGACAATTTCCTAAGTTTCTTCTGGGTTGGTGCGGTATACTGGACAGTTTGGAAGTGCAGCGCCAGGGATGAGATGAATTTGATGTTCAATGCCACGCAAAGGAGGAAGTCCCGCAGGAGTTTCCTCTGCAAAAATATCTTCATATTCCTGCAAAACATGTGCAACAACACTAGGGATAGAGGATAAGTCATTAGCTGAAAGCAATGTGTCCTTGCACAGAAGTATGTATAATAATTGTTCTGGATTATTCCTCACATATCTCATTTCAGATTTGGTGGCAATCATCACTAAGTTCTCTCCCTCTCTTTTTTTGTTTTCTCTCATGTTTGGCGTGTGGCTCTCACTCACCGATTTGTGGAGGACACTCAGATTGTTTTTCTCTCCTTATTTTGCACTCTCACTGCTCACTGTAGAGCTCTTTTGCAAGTGCTCAGCTAGAATTTGTTGCGGCGTCATGGGTTTAAGAATCAACTCCTTGCCCTTCCACTTGATGGTGTATTGATTGGTTCTACCACAATGTAGAGATGATCGATCATATTGCCATAGTCTTCCCAACAGCATGTGACACACTGTCATAGGTGTCACATCACACTCCATAGTGTCAATATATTCACCAATGTTGAAAGGAACTTTCACTCTTTGTGCAATCTTAATAGAACCTGAATTATTAAGCCATTGCACATGATATGGATGAGGGTGTTTCAGCACCTTTAAACCAAGCTTTTCAACCATTTCTTTGCTAGCAAAATTGTGGCAACTTCCACCATCAATGATCACCTTGAGAACTCTATCTTGCACTTTAGCTCTAGTTTGAAAAAGATTGTGCCGCTATCTAGTTTCAGCTTCACTCATTTGCACACTCAAAATTTGAGATACAACAAGAGCAGCACCAGATTCAAACTCACAGATATCCTTCTCAAGATTATTCTCTTCTTCACTATCTTCTTGTTCTTCTTCACTAGCAGATTTATACTCTCCTTTGTCATTCACAATGATGGTTCGGTTGTTTGGACACTCTCTTGCAACATGACCACGACCACCACACTTGAAACATTGAATTCCACTACTTTTGGTGGAAGAACCTACTGAAGTAGATGATGTATTTGCTGATTTGTTCCTCTCATTTGGAGCAACCAACTCTTCGCCACTAGAAGCTCCAAAATTGCTAGATCGTGCACCACCACTTGAGTTGGAAAATGTACCTTTGTTTCCACTAACTTTTGGTGTGAATTTCCTTGCACTTGCTGCACTCTTTGTGATGAAAGATACTCCTCGATTGGACTTTTTGTCCTGCTGCAATTGACGTTCCGCTTTGCTAGCTTGATGAACCAACTCAATAAGATTGCGGTACGGATGAAATTCAACAATGCGCTGAATGTTGAGGTGCAGCCCTGACATAAAACGTGCAATTGATTGCTCTTTGTCACACCCGTTTTTAAGAACAAAAACAAGTTCATAAAAGGCTCATGTGCACCCCAGGAATAGTCGCACACATGAGTTGACAAATTATTAAAGTATCATCACAGTGCTTATTACATCGCGAATATATATTCAATACAAAATCTTAAACAAATACATCTTAAACTAAACGACGACTTCTGCGGAAGATCCACAAGGGACTAGTTGACTGGTTGACTCCAAGACTAGTACTCATTGGGTAATCATCAATCCAATCTTCATCTGTGGTGTTTGAATGCAAGGATGAGCACATACGTACTCAACAAATATAACACGGGGTTCATGAGGCTCAAAAGGTTATGCATGGTTCATAGCGGTAAGCATTTTAAGTAGATCAAGTTCATATTAATATCAACAATTGCCAAGGTGACTGTATAATCTCAAATATCCATGATCATAAGGTAAATGACAATGATACAATAAATAAATAATACTTGCATAAGCCACATAGAAATAAGAACCCAATAATTCTGTGAGTTTTCCGAGCCGCTCGTGTCCGTGAGCACGACTATCATGATAGTTTTTAACTCTGATTAGAGGTGTACATCTTTACCCACGAGTTGTGTTTGCCCATATGCCCGAGATCATGACTCCCAAAACACTATCGAGGTGAGCGGGCAGGGTACACTATGAAACCTTTCAAGGGTTCGTCTAACAAGTTAGGGCCGCAAGGTTTCCCTGGCAAGCAGATATAGGAACCCTCCTGCCTACGACACACTCCATTACAGCGGATGCGCTCATAGGTTAGGAGCGGCCCTATACCCAAATCGGCATGCCCCTTTCGCGCCGTAAAGGTAACCACTGAACAAGCTAGAAAAGGTCCCCATACTGAGCTAAAGCCAGAGCCATATAGCCCCGTGGTTGTACTGTATATCCCAGCTTTTGCCGACAGATAAGCTCCTATAATCCAATGTTGCTAAAAAGTGAGTTTTATCATTATTGCATATAGTCATTAACTAATTAAGATTATGTACATATGTTATGAGCGCTAGCAATACTAATCATATGTGGTGATCAAATCATAGGTGTCAAGGCATTCAGGATAACAAAACTCTAGGATCAATCTATGGTAAACAAGGAATAATGCATATGAGTTATATTATTCATGAATAGGACAACAAGGATAATCCCATGTTATACTTGCCTTCTTCGAAGTACTCCTGCTGGTCCTGATCAAAGAAGAGCTCTGGTTCTTCAACCGGCTGCTCAACTTCTATAACCGATCATCAAACAACACCATACAACCAATGGGCAAACATACACGAAGCAAACAAAGCTATGATTATAACAGTACACCAACAGTAATAAACAAGATGAAAAGTTTATAAAACTGTTCTACGTATCACTACGATCACATCGACGTTTCGTTCACGAAAAACCGTGCTAAAACGATGAAGTTATGAATTAAACAATTTTTCCTATAGAAAGATATTAAATTAAATCTAATCACGAAATTATAAGGTATGAAAACTTACTATCTGTGGTACTAACATATAGATAATTTTTCTATGAATCTAACACAATTTGAACGGTTCAAAACGGATTTAAAATGAGAAAGATATAGGGTTTTCAAATTCAGTGGCAATCCTGTAAATAAAGATTTTCTTTTATTTTGAATAAATCAAATGCCGAAAGGAAATATGCTTTCCAGAGGGGGAAAACGCATTCGAGGAACATGCCATGGATGGCGGGTTGAGCACCGAATCTCTCCAGGGGCTCTTTAGCAAGAATGCCTGGCCGAAAGGGTATCGGTCCCCTGGAGCCGTCCGATCTGAGACGTACGAACCAGATTAGAAGGGGGGAAACTAGAGGGTGGCCGCCAGGAACAGGAGCCGGCGCGGCGGCGCTCCATTGCCGGAGCAGCGAAGCTCGGCGGCACAACTGAGTAGGGGCCTACGGGCCACCAAATCAAGAACAAATGGTACCGGGAGAACGAGGAAGAAAGGGCGAGTTCACCTGGGTGTTTCGCGCGTGCAGACGAGGAACAAGGGCGGCTGACGGCTGGGCACGGTGGTGTCGGGTTCCCTGCGAACGGCGACCGGCCTGTGAGGCCAAAGAAAAGAGAGATTGAGCACGGGGTGAGGTACAGGGGTCCTCTAACCTTGTCCAGAAGAAGAGGGAGGGCAATCGGTGGATGGAGAAGCTCGTCGGCGCGTCAATGGCTGTGGCGGACTTCCGGCGTTTCAGCGGGTCTGCTCGAGGGCTAGGGCAAGGTGCAACGGGAGTATATGGGAATTAGGGAGGCGGTAGTGGCTTTAGAGTTGACTACCGCGTCCAAAAGGCACAATTAGGAAGGAAATCCCGAGAAGTTCGTGGTTCGGTTGCGTTCAATTCGAGCTCTGCTCGTTGCGTCCTGCTCGGATACGGGAGGAAGAGGGGAGAGGCGCTGACTTGAGGGCCCGGGTGGTCAGCGGCACAAGGAGGAGGAGTACGGGCTCACCCGCACTGGGCCTTTGACTGAGCCAGCCCAAGAGGGGGAAGGAGCCTGTGGCTGGTGGGCCATCAGGCCGAAATGGAGGGAGATACCGGGCCAAAAGGAGAAAACGGAGGAGAGAGGGAGAAGAAAGCTTTTGGCATTTTCTAGAAATTGATAATTTTCCAAGAGACTTTTGAATACAAATTCGAACTAAGATTTCATTGGTTTTCGGAATCCACTCAGCACATAAACACAAATGCTCCAGCATGAATGCTCAAACATGTTGCTACATGATAAATTTCAATTCTCCAAAACATATATAGTTTAATTATATTAAATGCATAGCAAGAGAAACATAATTAAATCAATTTAGCACTTTTCAAAACAATGCAAATTTTGGAGTGTTACAAATCTACCCCCCTTAAAAGAATCTCGTCCTCGAGATTAGCTGGCTTACTCAAACAACTGCGGATATGACTTTCTCAGTTCATCTTCTCTTTCCCATGTTGCTTCTGCCTCTGTATACCGGTTCCACTGGACTTTACACATCTTAATTACTCTGCTTCTGGTTACTCTTTCTACTGTTTCAAGAACCTTAACTGGATACTCTTTATAAGTCAAATCATCAGCAACATTAAGATCATCTAGAGGTATTTGTTCTTCGGGCACTCACAAACACTTCTTAAGTTGAGACACATGAAACACATCATGAACTCCAAATAAATTCTCAGGCAGTTCTAACTGATAAGCAACTTCACCATGTTTGGCTAATACTTTAAACGGTCCAACATACTTTGGTGCTAGTTTACCTGTCATGTTAAACCTTTTCACACTTCTCATTGGTGATACCTCCAGGTAGACATAATCACCAATATTAAAAGACAAGTCTCTTCTATTATCAACATAACTCTTTTGTCTCGACTGTGCTATTCTCAAACTTTCCCGGATCACTCTCACACAATCCTCAGCATCTCTATGTACATCAGCACCAAACACTTGTGTCTCACCTGTCTGATTCCAAAATAAAGGTGTTCTACACTTACGACCATACAATGCCTCAAACGGTGCTATCTTGATACTCTGCTGATAACTGTTGTTGTATGACAATTCAGCATAAGGCAAACTCTGCTCCCAACTAGTACCATACTACAATGCACAAGATCTCAACATATCTTCTAAGATTTGATTAATTCTTTCAGTTTGACCATCTGTATGAGGATATTATGCAGTACTAAAATTCAACATGGTTCCCAGAGAACTATGTACCCTTTCCCAAAAGCTTGAGGTGAATTGAGTACCTCTGTCAGATGATCAACTATTGCCCATATAGAATCATAACCTCTCTGTGTGCGAGGGAAACCAACCATATAATCCATATCAACTTTTTCTCGCTTCCATTCAGGTATCTTTATAGGTTGCAACAATCCAGTAGATCTCTGATGTTCAGTTTTAACCCTCTGACAAGTATCACACAAAGCTACATACTCAGCTACATCTCTTACCTTGCTTAGATCAATAGAAATACCTCCATTAGAGACGACATGACCAAGAAAAGAAACCTCTATTAACCAGAACTCACTCTTGCTTCGCTTAGCATACAACTTGTGATCTCTAAGCTTCTGCAATGCCAATCTCAGATGTTCAGCATGTTCTTTCTCAGTTTTATAGAACACCAGTGCATCATCAATGAACCCAACCAAAAATTCATCCAAATACTCCATAAACACCTTATTCATCATATACATAAAGTATGCAGGAGCATTGGTCAATCCAAATGACATAACAGTATACTTACATACCATACCTTGTGGTGAAAGTTGTCTTTGGAATGTCACTAGCATGAATCTTCAATTGATGATAGCCAGAACGAAGATCAATCTTTGAGAACACACAAGCACCTCTCAACTGATCAAACAAATCATTAATTCTAGACAAAGGATACTTGTTCATGATTGTAACCTCATTGAGTGATCTATAATCAAAACACATCCTCTCATCACCATCCTTCTTGTCAACAAAATAACTGGACTCATATGAAATTCTACCCCCCCCCCCCTTAAGAACATATTGACCGAGGGGCATCCATGAGCAGCTGGTATATGCTAATCTGAAATTTTCTAGACGAGTCTATCAGACAATACTGCACTAAAACATCCGTAATTTGAGTTACAGATATCTGATTCAGTTGGTTCTAGACTTTCTGGAAAGGTCTCGAAATTCTCTATAACTTTTCCTTAATCGGCATTCCCAGATTCAGAAGCTAAAATTGCGTAAAACAGCAAAGAACAGGTTCTGTTTCAGGTTCCAAACTGCGCAGAAACCTCAACTTACAATAGACATATCTCTTAAATTATAACAGATATAAGGGTGATTCCAGTTGGACATGAACCATAGGTAAGTCTAGTTGTTCCCAGAAAAAGTTCATAATTTTTGCATGATCAGATATTGAGATATAACAGAAACATTGCAGACTGCTCCAGAAAACAGCAAGGATAGAGACAGGATAAACCCAACCCAACTATATGTATGACATTAACTATTTATTATAAAACCTTGGAAACTTGTGTCTATAATCCACAAGGTTCCAGCAAGCAATACAAATATCCAAATCACTCATAATCATCCTGACAAATAATTCAAGCACACAGGGATCACACTACACCAAAGACTCGATTAACTAGACTCAACTGCGATACTACTCACACTTCTGCTCAATGGTGGACATCCTAGAAAAGGGGATGCGGGTGATGAAAGGTCATAAAGATTTTGAACAAGGTGAGTCTAGAAACTTAGTAAAACCAAGAGAAACAAAAAATACAAGGTGATAAGAAATAATAGCTCAAAGGAAGCTATCAAGGAGGAGATAATCAGACAAGGATTGAGAAATAATCAATTCAAAGGACAAGGTTGAAGAAAATAGTTTTTTTAGCAAACTAAACTTTAGATAGAGACCAGAACTACTAGGCTTGTGTCCTATAGTCAACACATGCTTTGATACCAATTTGTCACACCCGTTTTTAAGAACAAAAACAAGTGCATAAGAGGCTCATGTGCACCCCCAGGAATAGTCGCACACATGAGTTGACAAATTATAAAAGTACCATCACAGTGCTTATTACATCGCGAATAAATATTCAATACAGAGTCTTAAACAAATACATCTTAAACTAAACGACGACTTCTGCGGAAGCTCCACAACGGACTGGTTGACTGGTTGACTCCAAGACTAGTACTCATTGTGGTAATCATCAATCCAATCTTCATCTATGGTGTTTGAATGCAAGGGTGAGCACATACGTACTCAACAAATATAACACGGGGTTCATGAGGCTCAAAAGGTTATGCATGGTTTATAGCGGTAAGCATTTTAAGTAGATCAAGTTCATATTAATATCAACAATTGCCAAGGTGACTGCATAATCTCAAATATCCATGATCATAAGGTAAATGACAATGATACAATAAATAAATAATACTTGCATAAGCCACATAGAAATAAGAACCCAATAATTTTGTGAGTTTTCCGAGCCGCTCGTGTCCATGAGCATGGCTATCATGATAGTTTTTAACTCTGATCAGAGGTGTACATCTTTACCCACGAGTCGTGTTTGCCCATATGCCCGGGATCATGACTCCCAAAACACTACTGAGGTGAGCGGGCAGGTTACACTATGAAACCTTTCAAGGGTTTGTCTAAGAAGTTAGGGCCGCAAGGTTTCCCTGGCAAGCAGATATAGGAACCTTCCTTCCTACAACACACTCCATTACAGCGGCTGCGCTCATCGGTTAGGAGCCGCCATGTACCCAAATCGGCACGCCCCTTTCGCGCCGTAAAGGTAACCACTGAACAAGCTAGAAAAGGTCCCCATACTGAGCTAAAGCCAGAGCCATATAGCCCCCCATGGTTGTACTGTATATCCTAGCTTTTGCCGACAGATAAGCTCCTATAATCCAATGTTGCTAGAAAGGGAGTTTTATCATTATTGCATATAGTCATTAACCAATTAAGATCCTGTACATATAGTATGAGTTCTAGCAATACTAATCATATGTGCTGATCAAATCATAGGTGTCAAGGCATTCGGGATAACAAAACTCTAGGATCAATCTATGGTAAACAAGGAATAATGCATATGAGTTATATAATTCATGAATAGGACAACAAGGATAATCCCATGTTATACTTGCCTTCTTCGAAGTACTCCTGCTGGTCCTGATCAAAGAAGAGCTCTGGTTCTTCAACCGGCTGCTCAACTTCTATAAACGATCATCAAACAACACCATACAACCAACGGGCAAACATACACAAAGCAAACAAAGCTATGATTATAACAGTACACCAACAGTAAGAAACAAGATGAAAAGTTTATAAAACTGTTCTACGTATCACTACGATCACATCGACGTTTCGTTCACGAAAAACGGAGCTAAAACGATGAAGTTATGAACTAAACAAGTTTTCCCTATAGAAAGATATTAAATTAAATCTAATCACGAAATTATAAGGTCTCAAAACTTACTATCTGTGGTACTAACATATAGATAATTTTTCTACAAATCTAACGCAATTTGAACGGTTCAAAATGGATTTAAAATGAGAAAGATATAGGGTTTTCAAATTCAGTGGCAATCTTGTAAATAAAGATTTTCTTTTGATTTTGAATAAATCAAATGCCGAAAGGAAATACGCTTTCCAGAGGGGGAAAACGCATTCGAGGAACATGCCATGGATGGCGGGTTCAACACCGAATCTCTCCAGGGGCTCTTTAGCAAGATTGCCCGGCCGAAAGGGTATCGACCCCCTGGAGCCGTCCGATCTAAGACGTACGAACCAAATTAGAAGGGGGGAAACCAGAGGGTGGCCGCCGGGAACAGGAGCCGGCGCGGTGGCGCTCCATTGCCGGAGCAGCAAAGCTCGGCGGCGCAACTGAGTAGGGGCCTACGAGCCACCAAATCAAGAACCAATGGTACCGAGGAAGAAAGGGCGAGTTCACCTGGGTGTTTCGTGCGTGCAGACGAGGAACAGGGGTGGCTGACGGCTAGGCATGGCGGTGTCGGGTTCCCTGCGAACAACGACCATCCTGTGAGGCCAAAGAAAAGACAGATTGAGCACGGGGTGAGGTACAGGGGTCCTCTAACCTTGTCCAGAACAAGAGGGAGGGCAATCGGTGGACGAAGGAGCTCGCCGGCGCGTCAATGGTGGTGGCGGACTTCCGGCATTTCAGCGGGTCTGCTCGAGGGCTAGGCCAAGGTGCAATGGGAGTAGATGAAGGCTGTAGAGGCTTTAGAGTTGACTACCGCGTCCAAAAGGCACAATGATGAAGGAAATCCCGAGAAGTTCGGGGTTCGGTTGCGTTCGACTCGAGCTATGCTCGTTGCGTCCTGCTCGGATACGGGAGGAAGAGGGGAGAGGCGCTGACTTGCGGGCCCGGGCGGTCAGTGGCACAAGGAGGAGGAGTGCGGGCTCACCCGCACTGGGCCTTTGGCCGAGCCGGCCCAAGAGGGGGAAGGAGCCTGCGGCTGGTGGGCTATCAAGCCGAAATGGAGGGAGATACCGGGCCAAAAGGAGAAAACGGAGGAGAGAGGGAAAAGAAAGCTTTTGGCATTTTCCAGAAATTGGTAATTTTCCAAAAGACCTTTGAATACAAATTCAAACTCAGATTTGATTGGTTTTCGAAATCCACTCAGCACATAAACACAAATGCTCCAGCATGAATGCTCAAACATGTTGCTACATGATAAATTTTAATTCTCCAAAACATATATAGTTTAATTATATTAAATGCATAGCAAAAGAAACATAATTAAATCAATTTAGCACTTTTCAAAACAATGCAAATTTTGGAGTGTTACACTCTTCATCTTCATACACATTGGCTCTAATCATTGCCTTCACCATCTCTTTATAATATTCATAAACATTGAGTCTTCCTTGCTTCAGATTCTGTAGCTTGTCAAAAAGATCACGACGATAATGTTTTGGAACAAATCTTTCCCTCAATTCTCTCTTTATTTCAGCCCATGAACGCACATCACCTTGGCCAACTTCTTCTCTGTCATTCAGCATTTTCTCCCACCAGATTAGAGCATAGCCATCAAACTCAAGAGCAGACATGGCAATCTTCTTTCGCTTAGAATAATTATGCAAGCAAAAACTTTTATCCACCTTCAACTCCCATGCAAGATATGTTTCAGGATCAGATCCTCCTTCAAACTTGGGCATGGTCAATTTTAATTTGCCAAACCTCTCCTCATTGGGCTGATTTCGCCAACGATTTCCGCGGTGACGATGATCATCATGATGGGGTTGTTCAACCTTTTCTTCTTCATCCTCTTCGTCAGTCCCACTTTCTTCTAGTCCATGCTCTCTTCCATGACTAGCACCTCTACCACCATTTCCACGACCTGGAAGTAGGGGCCGTCTTGCATTTATAACCACACGGTCTCTCCGTCGTCTTTGTTGTTCTCTTGCAAGACGAGCAGCAGCATGTTCTTTGTTTTCTTCAACTTCTTCTTCATGGTGACATGCATTTGAATCTTCAGGAGGAGGTTCTTGCAACCGAGCCATAAGCGCTTGAAGATTGGTTGTTAGTGTCTCCACGCTTTGCTTCATCTCATTGAATTGTGCCATGGTGACACAATCATCAATCTCAATGCGAGAACTCATCTTCCTGTCAAGTTAGTGATCGTTTGCAAAAAATATATGTGGAATATATGGAATAGGAAAATATATGTGGAATCACACAACCTCACCTCTCTTACCAACCAAAGCTCTTATGAATTCCCTGCAGATTACATATGGCCAATGCGAGATGGAAACCGAAAGTGATGGTTGGGAGAATACAAGATCAGTGTTTCTATGACGGTGGGTTATTTGTGGAGCTTGGTGGGGATATAATTAACAAGGAATGCAATCTGAATTCTCGATATTGCAAAGTTAAATCTCAGTTCAAAATAGAAGTTCCGTGCCTAGTGCTGACCACAAGATATGAATGATGTAAATGGATCAAACACACACGCAAAGATAATTTCAGATTTGATGCAAACAAGGTGTATGCCTAGGATGCAAGTGTTGTAATCAAACCCAAGCAAAATTTTGCACCAAAAGGATATATAATAAACTGATTGTGCAACTTGATATAAAATTTCAGAACTTGTGCACATTAACAAACTGAACTTTTGACTTCTCTGTCTCAACCTTTCTCAACTTCTTTTTTGCACTTTTCTTTCTTCTCTGTTTTTTTGAAACACTTTTTTATAACTAAGAACAAGACTAGAGATAATACTTATACACTTTTTTTAGAAACAAGACACAACCGTCAACGTTCTAACTTGATTGGATCAAAGTTTAAGCGAAGGATGATACGGGTTTCTGATTTTTTTATATAGGGATTTGCAAATATATGAAAGAAGCTCAAAGGACACGCGAAGGATAATATGATCAGCAACTAAACAAAGACTCTAATGAACCAAAATTTAACCAAACTCACAAGAACAACAGATTGAAACAAAGGGTTATAGCAGAATATTTTTCTCTGGCTTTTTAGTGGATAAAAATATATGTAGCTAAGGATAAAAATTCATATCGTGGCAACTGAAGATCTGATACCAGATGATGAGTGACGGTGCCGATATTCACGACGTAGGATCTTGATCTCGATAACTAGCCAAAGATTGGCCGATAACTTGCTGCAAGCAGCGATAAGTAGTCCAACTTGACGACACGCACAAGGAGCCAACCACCATCTCTATACGACAGTCTGAACCAAGTATTCGCCCAACCACACTCTCAAAGAAACCAACCTACGCAACCTGAACTCGAAGATTAGGAGCACAGATTGGGTGCCGATGACGCGGCCGTTTCTGTAATCTCCGTGAAGGAAAACACAAGAGCAAAGGAATAGAGAATCTTTCTCTGGGGTTTGTTAGCACAGAGCTCAACAAAGGTTCGATATTTCGATTATCAAAAGTTTGTGTTTGCAAAGATGCAAAGGGATATATATACTAGCAACAGCCCTGCTAGATAGGTGTAAACACGAGATGGAAATGAAAAGATGAAGAATGTGAAAAGGCCTCCACGAAATGGGTTTCTGAAGTGGCTTCGCGAGGTTGTTGGTCTTCTGCGCAGTCAACAGTAAATTGACAATAACTCACTCTTGGGAAGTCCAAATGATGCATCGTTAAATTCTTTGGAAAGTAGACTTAACCATATTTCCAACCATGTATACCATGCAGCACGAAACATTATAAAATGATACAGTTTTGCATGGGAACTTAACCATCAGGCTGGTTGTTGAACTTCAGAGCAGTCTTCACTAATATGTTCGTATCTCAATATTGGTAGGTCCAACAGTGGTGAGGTTTGCTGCATTAGAAAGTATACATGAAGAGATTTCCAAAATGTCCTCATGAGCGTAAAAAGCTTCTCGGAGGAGAGAGCTATGATCATTTCTTTAACTGGTCTTTTTTGGACTCCACTAGTCAGAACTGGTCCGTTTTGGACTCGACTGGTCCGAACTGGTCTGTTGCTTTTCTGGACTGGTCCGAATTGGTCTGTTGCTTTTCTTCATGTAGAGTAACACCTTTCTCTTGATGTGCATACCTAAGTACAACAAAAATAGAACACTTGTAGTATAACATTCTTAGAATTGTCAAGATTAAGATCAATAAGGAATGAATTCACCTGCTCTTGTAATTTTCTGGAGTGACTTCTTGTAAGAGGACCTTGAATTGTGTCATTTATGTTGATGATGGCTTCTTGGTACTTGAAGTAGCATGTATGGTTGGGATGTCCTCATCAGGCGGGCGCCCTCCCCCTAAGGCAGCCGCCCAAGGTCTAGAGCCAATCAGGCTCCACCTCGCGGATTAGGGTTCCACCGCCTTTGATGATCAATCTAAACCCTCCATTAAGATTGGTTTGATCCGCTGACGTTCATTTGAGGGGGCTATATAAGGAGGACCCCTGCCCCCTGGCTAAAGACAATCCATTATTCATTTGCATATTTTTCCAGAGAGGATTCGCCACAGAAGATCCCTTATCACTACACCACAACATCATAATTAACGTTGGATGATCTGACGCTAAAAGCGCCTATAGCGTCAAACGATCTGATGCTAAAAACATATAGCGTCAAATTTCTGCAGATGTAGTATGTCCTGACGCTAAATATCTTTAGCATCTGACAAGACTTTTTGAAGGACCGGAAATGGCGACCAGAGGGGGGTGAATGGGAGCCAAATAAAAATTCCTTTCGGAAGATCTTGACCCTTGTCCCAAGCACTACCCAAAGCACAAACTAGGCTCACGACCCACAAGTGGGTGGATATTCTAGGAGATGTCCTAGGAACACAGCGGAACTACCTACGAACCCGGAGAAGCAAACCGCGAAGAAAACGGATGAAAACAGCAGGCACAGCAGGCGTCGAACGCTGGACAGCAGGGCGACGGACGCTGGAAGACAGCGCAACGGACACTCTAGGGCAGGGCGTCGGACGCTGGCGACGGACGCTTAGGCGAGCGTCCGTCGGCCTTCCAGAGAGCCCAGCAGAGCCGGAGAAACGCAGAAGCGACGGACGCTTGGACAAGCATCCGTCGACCTACCCGAGAGCAAAACAAAACCTCACAGCGCTCACGACGCGATGGACGCTGGGCGACGGACTCTGAAGAGCGTCCGATGCCAAAACCGAAGGACGCCGACATGCGAGGCGACGAACGCTGACGTCAGCACGTACCAGCGTCCGACGCAAACCGTCGGAGCGTCCGACGCCCCCGACAGAAACGCAGAAAACGCGAAAATCGATTTTCTCTCCACCAAATCTTGACCAAATGTTCTCCACTAGCAACCCAACTTGGTAGGCATGATTCTAGTGTTATGGAGGAGCTATCCCGAAGAAATCATCGCTCAATTTGGTGAGGATTAACGGGAAACGAGGATTTGGGAGAAAAGGGGCAAGAACGAAGAAAACCGCAAAGAAAATGCCTGATTTGTGTACTCGAGAGGTTTGAGGAAGGATCCTTCGGTGCAAAGATGCTTCTCATGAATACAAACAAATTGGCTCAAATGGATTTTGCAAAGCTACTCTCAACAAAGAGAAATCATCTCTGGAAAAAGAGAGAGCAAAAGAAAAACGCGAAGAACACAAGAAAAACCGGGGACACGATCACGAAATCAAAAGCGCCATGGCTTACGGAGGTTACGACCTCCGATTCCTCGCAACGATCACACGTTCTTACACCGGTGACACGGTGGATCTCAAGCAAGAAGAATCTAGAGAGAGGAAAACATAGGAATTAGGTGGGAGAGAGATAATGCAAGAGATGGGATGAGGGAAACCCCTTCATCCCCTACTTAACGAGGCTTTGGCTATTTCCCAAAGACCCCCCTAGATATAAGACCGAATTACCTAGCCCTAAGCCATTATAATCCAGGTCGGTAACTCTCGACCACACATTTGAATGGACGGCCCCGCTTCCTGCTGGGAGTTGCCGTCGCCTTGACGCAACCTCCAGGATTTCGCCACATGCCATCCCCGCTTCCTCGGAAGCTCCGCCTAGGTTTTGAGGCCCAAACCCAGGAAACCCGCCACCGGTAGCTTTGGGCTCAGCTACCGAACCCCGAGTTTTGCGGCCCAAACTCAGAAACTGTCGCGGATGGTTTTGAGGCCCAAACCACCAAACCACTCGACGCGAGCCACCTTGTCATAGCCCGGTCAGACTCCGAGTCCCCTGAGCTGCTGCTCGACTCGCGCGTCCACCGTCTTGACTTGGTCGACTCAGTCTACCTCCATGTCTTCTCGCACTCGCCGGTGCCAAGTACTAGCCACCACAGCTAGTCCGCCGGCGCCCATGGTCCCTCAGTCCGAGCCCCGCTTCCGCCCTTCACCACTCTCAGTCCATCGACACGGTAAGCCTCTACTCGACCTTCTCCACGTCATTGACCACTGTCACTAGGCATCGTACCTACACACCACAAGCCGATAGATAAGCACACATTTTCTTTCACAAAGGGTTAGAATAAACCGCTCAAACTGAAACACTTACATGTTGGCCAATCACTCATCATCAAAGCTGAACATTATAGGTACTTATCTACCATGTGTTCGCAATAGCGTCAGACAGTCTGTTGCCCTCAATATTTTTAGCATCAGATTGTCTATTGGTGATGTTTAGCGACAAACATTCCATCATCAAGCATATAGCGTTAGATCGTCCAACAGTCCTTATATTTATAGCGTCAGATCGTCCAACAGAACCACATAAATATACCAAAAAAATACAATTAGAAAACATTTAGAACAGATTCAAGCTTAAAGTCCATCATATATATAAAGGTACATATAAATCAAATGAAGGTCAATACATATTGTCTTGCACACCATTTGAGTCATCCAACAAAGATAGGAACATCAAAAGATTGCATGCACATCCCAACTAACAAGAACACTAGTCTGTGTTTGACATAATAAGGTTCATGCACACATTTCTAGGAATTACAAAACCAAAAGAAATGATTGTCAACAACAGATCAAGCACATCCATCCAGTTATATGTGGAGAACGATTTTTCAGGAAACTCAAGGAAAAGAGTTGGGCCCAACACTTCCTGAAAAATAATATAAAGTTGTAATTAGGCAAGTGGAGAAAATATCTAAAGCTCCTGTAAGATAAGAGGTTGAGTTTACCATGGTGATTATGACAAACAAAAATTACATTAGAGGTGTAGCCTGCAACCATAGTTTAGTGATAGGTGCAGCCTCTTGTGCTTTAGTTCATATTTGGATAAATAAAGCTGAGATGTATACTTTAGTTCAATTTTACTTTACTAGTATACTGTACTTCTATCATATAAGTATCTAAATCTTTAAGGCATGCTATCAGTTTTAGATACTTCAATTTAATTTTACTTCATTTGATTATCACTGGGCTGCTACCATTATAGATGTACAAATTATTTACAGGTTGCTAAAAAACCATTATAGATGTACAGATTACTTTCGGATTGCACTAAGTTGCTAGCTGCTGTGAATTGGATTACTTGCGCAAGTGCAGACAATGCTATACCTTTTATAGTCAGTCATGGCATCAGCTCTGTTAGCTCTTCCTCTTGCGCTTGAAATTTTTTCTCCTAAAAAGGTACAAAGGAATTAGCAGTCTTCTCCTTGTATGAGAAATAATACAAACTGAAGGGAACAAATGATACTTCATAAGTATGCCTTACATGCACTTCCTTACATGCATGTGTGCTAGTTTAGTAATAGTGTATGCATGTTTTTTTAATAGCTAGGATTCCTCCTTTTTAGATAAAGACATGCATCAGAAAAGAATATCATTACTAAATCGGCTAAAAAACATTCATATCCAAGAATAAAAGTGTTTTCATTTTTTTGATTTCGAAGTATTTTAATTGAGCCTTTGACTGAAAGTTCTAAGAAAGACGGATGTCGCCCAGCACCATAGGGCATTTCACCACTTGATTCATGTGCAATTTTCCTAATGTGTCGCAACGGTTATACCGAAACCAGTAGTGTCACTGGGGCATCCGTAAAATTACAGGATTCAAGTGTACGACCAAAGCCCAACAGCTGCTTAGCAACAATGAAATTGAACAGAGACACATACCGCAGCAGTCATCATCTGTGCCAGTATCTTAGGAGATTCATAGAGTGGTCGAAGAACCTCGGGCACACAGAGAAGCCTGTATTAGAACAAAAGATAATTTAGGCACATATCTGCTAGAAATTAAAAAATGAGTAGATGCATGTTAATAAACTAGGAACAATGTCTCTTTAAATCATTATTGTCACCAATGACAACTAAATATACACATATAGGAATCAATTGCTAAGATTAGTGTCCCACTGTCCCTACAGCTATAATGAAAATCGAAAACAATGAATACCATGTGGCACTGTAATTAACAATAGAAAGCCATGCCACCTGTTTGTCCAACAGGATTCACACATATGCAGCACCTGTGGCAAAAAGAAACGTAAATATTGGTGCTTAAGAAAGACTGGGGATAGCCAAACACAAGAGGACAACACATGAGAGAAACTACTGAAGATAGGCATCAACCTATGAAGAAACAACTTATACTGTTAGTTAAGAATATACAACATCACACTACTTTCTCCAACAAGCAATGACTGAAATTTAGTTCTGCACAGTTCATTGCTGCAACATGGCAGATCAGTAATCAATTATTTTTAATTACCTACCTTTATGACTTAACTTTACAACCTCTCCTAAAGATCATACAAATTAAAAAATAATATAGAATGAAGGATTTGACATCATTTTGGTTGTTGGATGATAGTATAAAGCACATATACCTGGGGTAGGGAGCCATCGAGAGCCTTCACACCTGGTTGATTAAGAACCTGCCTAGAGCCAGGGATGGCCGAGGCAGGCAGGAGGCCTCCAACCAAAGGGCCTTTGTTCATCTCATATACCTAATCCCAGTTTTATTTTTTCAAAAGGCACCACCCACATCAATCATATCACCTGCAATGCGATCTACAGGCTTTGCTTCAACATAGACTGACAAAGAATCCTCATTGGGTTGATAGTAATAATCAAATAAGTATATTTGATTTCACACTGAATTCATTGGGTTGATAGTAATCATGATGATTTAACCTATAATATTGTTGACACCAGAATTTGGTTTGCCGAGAAATATTGCCGCGAGACGCGTCACGTTCAAGCAGCAGTATATGAATTATTATTTATGGAATTATGCCGAGAAAGATGGTTTTGTTACGGTCTATCTATATACTTGAGATTACACGTGAGGAAAATATTTGGCCAAGCTATTTAAGGAAATCTACATGTCTCGGATGGAAAAATGAAGCTTTGTGATTGGTCGTGCTTGGATCCATGCAAAGAAGGAAAGGAGTACACGTGATTTGGTCTTGGACAAGCAAGATAAAAGACTAAATAATTACGTACGACCAAATAAATTAGGGAATATTATATTCTATTTTTGCTTAGCAAGCAAGGATACGTACAGACTCCATAAAATCAGGATCCGTGTATCTTAATATTTGGAAAGTCCCTTCGCGACTCTTATCAGCCCACGGGTATAAATATAAACCCCCGGCCATTGTAAAAAGTCTTCACAACCAATACAATACAACCGGCCCCGTGCCAACAACGAGTCCTTTTGTCGTGTCGTCGAGTTCTTCAAGAGGAATCATCGATCCGTCAACCTCCGTAAGTCCCGACAACCTTGCTATCATGTCTAGTATCATGCGGTGGATTTAGATGTTGATGCAGGTAGTCTTCTTTGTTTTCAATGGTCGTGCGGCGGACTTTTGCTTAACAATCAAGAGGTCTTCGCTTATGTTTTGTTTATGAGTATACACCGTGTGGCAGGTGCTTTCTCGATATGCTTAGCAAAAGCAAGATAGTTATCGGCTCTATTAGACTTGGCAAGATCTAGTAGATTCATTAAGTTATCGTGTTGCATGCTTTTAGTTAATCTTTATATATTCGTAACACCTTTTTGCCCAATCTAGATCAATACGTTTCGGCTTTTCTTAGTCTCATAGATTCGTTCATGTTATTTCTTTTTCATGGTGTTTCTATAAATAGATCTTACATTCATAATAGCTGAATTGGTATTGAATCTAGATTGTTATGTGTTGTGGGTTCATGCATGTTATCCATAGTTAGACTTTGATGATGCTAAATATCGTGCGACAGATGCAGGCTTTAGATTAGTTTAATTATGTTTACTTACATGTTTCCTTCTTCATGGACCTCAACTCAGTTGAATAACCGAGCTTGGTTATGCTCTAACTCATATCTGGTCAGGACACATTCATACGCTCTTTTCCCATGTACACACGTTCGGCAATCAATGCATCATACATCATACGCGTATCTTTAGCCGAATGATTCATAAGACTTGTTGGCAGATAGCTTTCATAGCTATATGTCGTCGTAATTGGCTTTAGGGCCGTATATATGGAACTGTCTGGTACCACCTGACATGTTCCAGTTTATATCTAATGTTTTTTTATCCCTTGTTAGTTTCAGGTCAAACTGACTGGCACGTTTCCGGATTCGAAACACCCGGGCACCCGATTGAAGCTAAGCTTTTCGACTTGCTGTGTGTGAGGCGCATCACGACACATTTTGCGTCAACACACTTTTTGGCACGCTTGGTGGGACCCCACGTCTCAGAATGATTGAAATCGACAACAACCTGGTTCTGGATGTGACTATGGATGAATTGCCGGCAGACATGAGAAGTGCTGTCCAGCAGGCATGCGACGAGTTTCAGAACAAATGCTTGATGTCTTTCTCGAAGAACAAGGTATTCGGCTAAGAAATCATGAAGGGCATTTAGCGGACTTGAGGAAGACCCTGGAGTGCACTAGGAAGCATGGTTTGAGGATAAACCCGAACAAGTGTGCCTTTGGAGTCTCGGCTGGCGAGTTTTTGGGTTTTCTAGTCCATAAAGAAGGGATCAAGTTGGCTCACAAAGATATGCGTGCGCACGTGACCTGCGGAGTGGATACATATACACGATCGGCAAATTGGTTCTATATATGCATGGCAATCTCTACTCAGGAAAAAGGGTTGACCATTCTTTGAAGCCCCAAAATATCGTACTCGGTGAAGGCGCAAAAGATGCTGAGGAGAAGATCCAGCGAGCAATCCAAGACATGTACGAAGCCGTACGAGCGTCAGTAAGAAGACGAATAGCCGAAGCGGTATCGAGAGAAAAATTGACTGATGACTCAGTCACATCGGCTATTTGATCGTCTAACGAGGCTAGTCAGCGAAGTACAAACATGCGTGGTACAATCAGATTGCACATACGCACGGGTCCAATCAGTAGGATGCATGCAGACAGAGAGGAAGCAAAATAATGTGAAGTTGCAGATGGCAATATGTGGAAACTACAAATGCAATATGGGTTCTTTATTGGAGCTAAGCCGGTAGTTGTGTTGAAGACCGGATTAAGTTTTACTCCATCGGCTACTACCATCAGCTACTCTGTCACCTTTATCCATTCAAGATACTCGATCGGCTCTGACATTCAGCCATGCAGGTTGTTAAATTTTGAAAAGGACGATCGAAGTTCAGGGCGTGCAACGAAACCGTGCAGGCACTAGTGCACTGAGTTAAGAAGATAAATAGCCGATTGTCATGTCGAAAGTAAAATCAGCTATCGAAGAGAAAAATCTGCGTCAGAAATACGAAACAATCTGACAGCCAATAAAGGCCATCGGCTAGATTTTTTTTTAGGTCCATTATCAAGGACGAGAGATCAATTTGTCATGCGTCATTATTCTTGATCAGGATCAATTCACGTCATCAAGTCTTGGCAAGGATGTTCAAATTGGTTGGTCTGTGAAGAAGCAGGCTTCCAATCGGCTAAAGGATAAGGGCATGGAAGAGTACAAGTAAAACATATATAGATTCCTTGTTCGTTTAAGCCGACGTAGGTGAATTGAAGCGAGTACAGATGAAGGTTTACATGATGCCGACTTGCATCCAGAAGACGTTCCCAACCCAGTGGCCTTTATGTAAAGACTGGAGAATCAACAATTGTAAGATCTGAGAATAAGCCGATCATGTACATAAAAGAGGATGGTTCTGATAACATGATCGGCTCTGCACTGTCCGCCAAGGTTTCATTGGTCATAAGAAGATACCTCAGCATCAGTCAGGAAAGCAACTTATGCTTCCTCATATCCCACAGCGGCAGGGGACTCAGACGAACAGACTAGGAAAAACCTTGAGATGAACACACTCGGCGTCTCAAACTCCTGCATCCAGTACGCGTCGGGGGGCTGAACTCGTTGTGCACGCACCTGCGCGCCACCAAGCTTATATCCGTCCTCTTCGGCACTATCCACGCCGGCTTCACCATCTAGGCACTCCAACAAGACAAGCAAGATCAATACTCGGGAGGCTGACAATCGGGATACAGAGGGAGTACATGATCGACTCGGGATGGAAGGGCGTACATTCAAGTATGAGGTACGCTTGGCTTGCATGTTCTTTCTTGTTTTTTATGGACGATTTATCATTGGAAAAACATGCCATCTAAATAGTTAAAATAAAGAATATAATTCCACTCTATAAATATGTGATATAAGTGTTTTAGTTTATTCATTGTTGAAATGATAAATAGATGCTATGTTTTATGTTTCACCTATGTCTAGTTTATAGCCTCGATTTCTTTAGAATTTGGGTTTAGTGGTTATAATATTTATCTGGAAATCTTTGAAACTTGTGGGTTGTATGAGGTTGAACTTTGTCCGAAAGTAATTGTGGAATATGAATGAGGATACAATATGCTATGATATTATTCTGAGAAGTACTTTAATTCTAGATAATTTTTATAAAATAAACTTAGTTAAATATCATATTGAGCTTTGTCAAACAGTGAGATTATAGTCATATTTCCAAGATCAAGATTCATAAATATCTTGTACATGCAATCTTTCTTTGATTAAAGTATGTGATGCTATTTTTGTTCTAAAAATAAATAAATAATAATTAAAAAAACTCAGAAATAAAAGCGACGGGCACGTGTCCGCCATAACTGAGAAAAAGATGGCCAAAGCCCAGTATCCTCATATATTTTAAAATGACTAGAGAGAATGACACGTAGAATCAAAATAAAAAAAATATATTACTCACACTTCTTGATCTAAGTATATGACTTGTATCTCCTTATGGTTTGGTTTTTGACTTTGCAATATTATCTGATGCCTTTCATACTCGGAAATAAAAATGACGGACAAGTGTTCGCCGAAACCGAGAAGGATAAATAAAGAAAACACTCCAGAAGAAAGGTGTTCAAAGAATGAAAGATAAGCAATTCTATTTTTATTTTGTTTTATGATTTCCTAATGGACTTAGTTAAAACTAAAAGCCCCATACTTGAAGAGAAAGAAGGATGGGTATAATGCCATTTTACTCGAATTTAAGAGAAGTCTTAGTTATAAATATGATACTCTTGAGATATAGTCGGCATTGTAGTGTCTCCTGATCAACACAAAATGGAGAACTATCATATTTGTACACGTATGCATTTACTACTAACCTATTTCCACATGTATTGGAGAATTGTTATTTTTACAGGCAAGATCGTAAAAATATGGTAAGAACATGCTATTGTTGCTAGCGGGTTTCTCGGCTCCTTGAAGAAAACCACCAGATTGAAATAGTTCAAAGCATGAGTTTCATACTCCGAACTAGGGGGGCCTGTATTGACACCAGAATTTGGTTTGCCGAGAAATACTGTCGCGAGACGCATCACGTTCAAGCAGCAGTATATGAATTATTATTTATGGAATTATGCCGAGAAAGATAGTTTTGTTGCAGTCTATCTATATACCGGAGATTACACGTGAGGAAAATATTTGGTCAAGCTATTTAAGGAAATCTACATGTCTCGGATGGAAACATGATGCTTTGTGATTAGTCGTGCTTGGATCCAAACAAAGAAGGAAAGGAGTACACGTGATTTGGTCTTGGACAAGCAAGATAAAAGACTAAATGATTACGTACGACCAAATAAATTAGGGAATATTATATTCTATTTTTGCTTAGCAAGCAAGGATACATACAGACTCCATAAAATCAGGATCCGTGTATCTTACTCCATAAAATCAGGATCCGTGTATCTTAATATTTGGAAAGTCCCTTCGCGACTCTTATCAGCCCACGGGTATAAATATAAACCCCGGCCATTGTAAAAAGTGTTCACAACCAATACAATACAACCGGCCCCGTGCCAACTTCGAGTCCTTTTGTCGTGTCGTCGAGTTCTTCGAGAGGAATCATGGATCCATCGACCTTCGTAAGTCCCGACAACCTTGCTATCATGTCTAGTATCATGCGGTGGATTTAAATGTTGATGCAAGTAGTCATGTTTGTTTTCAATAGTCGTGCGGCGGACTTTTGCTTAACAATCAAGAGGTGTTCACTTATGATTTGTTTATGAGTATACACCGTGCAGCAGGTGCTTGCTCGATATGTTTAGCAAAAGCAAGATAGTTATCGGCTCTATTAGACTTGGCAAGATCTAGTAGATTCATCAAGTTATCGTGTTGCATGCTTTTAGTTAATCTTTATATATTCGTAACACCTTTTTGCCCAATCTAGATCAATATGTTTTCGTTCATGTTATTTATTTTTCATTGTGTTTCTATAAATAGATCTTACATTCATAATAGCCGAATTGGTATTGAATCTAGATTGTTACGTGTTGTGGGTTCATGCATGTTATCCATGGTTAGACTTTGATGATGCTAAGTATCGTGCGGCAGATGCAGACTTTAGATTAGTTTAATTATGTTTACTTACATGTTTCCTTCTTCATGGACCCCAACTTGGTTGAATAGCCGAGCTTGGTCATGCTCTAATTCATATCTGGTCAGGACACATTCATACGCTCTTTTCCCATATACACACATTCGACAATCAATGCATCATACATCATACGCGTATCTTTAGCCGAATGATTCATAAGACTTGTTGGCAGATAGCTTTCATAGCTATATGTCATCGTAAGTGGCTTCAGGGCCGTATATATAGAACTGTCGGGTACCACCTGACATGTTCCAGTTTATATCTAATGTTTTTTCATCCCTTGTTAGTTTCAGGTCAAACTGACTGGCACATTTCCAGATTCGAAACACCTGGGCACCCAATTGAAGCTAAGCTCTCCAGCTAGCTGTGTGTGAGGCGCAGCACGAAACATTTTGCGTCAACAAATATGTTCAAATTAGTATGTTCCATTGAAAGTATCTAGGCCCATAGTTTCGGTGATTAACGATAATGCAAGATTACTATGACTAATGTGTGTTTTGCAGAGGCAATAAGAAAAGTTAGGTCATGGTAATGGATGGTTGATTGGACTATCATGTATTCGTGCCCCTTATTGGAATCGTTTCGGTTTTCAAAGGATTGGCGACAAGGTTGAAGATTAGACTAGGTCTAAGTGTCATTGGAGTTGAGAGACGCTTAGAGTAGTTTAACACCTTTATTTTTCCTTTGGCCGTACTATAAAGAGGGGTTCTAACTAGTAGCTTGACCTAGGAGAGGCTTAGTGGTTAGGTGTGGTGCACACTTGTCATACTTGCACTAGGAAGCTGTAGAAATAGTCCTTGTACTGAGTGCACACATGTTGGAAGTGAGGAGTTCTGGCCTGAAAAGAAGCTCTGGACGCTAGTGTTACCCTGGGTCCGGACCATCGGCTATGCGTCCGGACCCTAGGGTCTGCTCTGCGTGTATCAGAGCGTCCGGACGCAATGAATAGTACTGAGTTCGGACTCGCTATAGAGTCCGGACCCAATCCAGAGAGCTCCAGGATCAGAGAAAGGATCCGGACACTGTCCGGAGTGTAGTGTCCGGATGCCAAGTAGGGTCCGGACCCTACACAGAGAGTTCCAGAGAGTGTTTTTTAGTCCAGACGCTTGGACGCTGTCTGGAGCCTTGCGTCCGGACCGCGTTCAGCGTCCGGACTGCCTGGCTAACAGTGTTGAGTTCAGAGGGTTGGAGGGTCCTGACGCATGCTTGATGGACCAGACCCCACTCTAAAAGAGCATCCGGAGTGCAAGAACATCTTGTGATAGTGCAAGAAGTGCAAGAGCCCTAGTGAGAGTTTGAATTGCAATTCCATGTGTTGATTCTCACTAGTTGCTTAGAGTTAGCAAGTGTGCATCCATTCAATCACTAGGCTAGCCTTGGTCAAGTGAGAGTTAGTGTTTGTTACTCTTGGTGATCGACATCACCTAGACGGCTTCGCGGAGGTTTGCTTGGTGATTATCCGGTGGTGTTCATTGTGGATGACCCAAATTCGTTTGTGATCGGTTGTGGGCGATTCACTGAGCCCGAGTGGCGAAGAATCAGCCCGTAGTGAGCACTTAGTCCTTGCGCGGACTAAGAGGGAGCGATACCGTGCGCGGTGCTCCAACGAGGACTAGGGGCGAGTGTCGACTCCTCGATACCTCGGCAAAAAGTCGTCGTGTCAATTTCCTTTGCCCCTACTCCTTTACTTATTGCAATTACTTTCAAGCATTACATTCCGCTTTACATTCTTGTTGCTTAACTAGAATTGCATATGGCTTTACCGCTTTCATTGTCATGCCTTGCTTGTTTAGCTAGAACACACTTGAGAAACCACTAGGGGTTAATTGGCTCTTGTAGGTTTTAATTATTGCTTAGAAATTTAAAAGAGCCCAATTCACCCCCTCCTCTTGGGCATCTTGATCCTTTCAATTGGTATCAAAGCCGTGTTGCTCTAATTTAGGCTTAACCGCCTAGAGCAAGATGTCCCATGGGGATGGGCCGCCGCCCATCTTTGATGGAGACGACTTTCCTTATTGGAAAGTGCATATGGAGGCTTACCTCGAAGCCTTAGATGTTGGTGTGCTCAAAGCCACCACCGATGGTTTTCCGGCCTATGATGGAGAACCATTCGGTGATGAGGTCCACTATGAGAAGTGGAATGGCAAAGCCCGGAACACCCTCTTTAGGGGCATTGGCAAAGATGTGTTCAACCATGTGCGAACCTCAAAGAACGCACATGAGTTGTGGAAGAACATTTGTGCTCTTCATGAGGGCACAAAGAGCGAGCGGGAAGAGCAATATCACTTAGTCATGAATAAGATGAATGCTTTTACCATGCTTGCTCATGAAAACGCAAATGAAATGTACTCACGTTTGAATGTTCTTGTAGAAGAATTGAATTCTCTTGGGCTAAAGCAAATGGATTAAGCCTACGTTGTGAGGAAGATTCTTTGTGTGCTTCCAATTGGCAAGTATGCCAACATTGTGACGGTGTTGCATCAAGGTGATCTTTCCAAATATACACCAACACAAGTCTTGGGAAATATCAATGCACATGAGATGTACATGCACATCAACAAAGAAGAAGAAGCTTCATCATCCACCAAGAAGAAAGACTTGGACTTCAAAGCTAGCCATGACATGAGCAAGTCAAAGGTGGTATATGATAGCTCAAGTGAAGATGAAGACACCAAAATTGCTCTAATGGTGAGGAAGACCACCAAGATGCTAAAGAAGCTAAACAAGAGCGGTGTCAAGATTGATTCAAGAAAGAAGAAGTTCTTCACTAGCAACAAGAGGAAGCCATTATCGGAGATGATGTGCTACAATTGTCGTGATCTTGGCCATCTAGCTCACCATTGTCCCAAGCCTAAGAAGGACAAGTACAAGAAGAAGTACAAGAATGGCAAAGAAGAGAAAGATGAGTCAAGTGATGATGACAAGAAAGTTGAGAAGCCATACAAGAAGAAAGGTGGCTTCAAGAAGAAGGATGTCCAACACCACAAGAAGGAAGATGGAAAAGCATACATTGTTGGTGATTGGTTAACCGACATTGAAGACACTAGTGACTCATCCGGTGAAGATAGTGATGTTGAGAAGGTGGCCGCTCTAGTCATTGGGACTTCATTGCCTCCTCCACCATCACCATCTTCTTCTACCACATCCTCTACACACCTATGCCTTATGGCCAAAGGTGACCGGAAGGTACAATCCAAAGTAGAGAATAGTGATGATAGTGGTAGTGAAAGTGACAATGAGTATGAAGCTCCTTCCTATGATGAACTCATAGAATTGCTTGCTAAGTACACCAAACTTGTTGAGAAGGAGCAAGTTAAAAATGAGAAGCTTGAAAAACAAAATGATGATTTGCATGCTAAACTTGACATAACATCAAATGCTAGTGATGAGCTAATTAGTGAAAAGAAATCTTTATCCTCACATGCTATGGAGCTCAAATCCTCTCTCAAAGAGCTAAAAGAGAAACATGATAAGCTAGAGAGGACATCACAAGAGCTTAGAGAAAGATACAACAAACTTAAGGAAGAGTACACCGAAGTAAAAATGAACCATGATACTCTCCTTATAGAAAATGAATGTTATGAAGATGCTTTGCCTATTGATGCTAACCCCATTGTCAAGATTGACATTGGCACATCTTGTGATGATTTGATTGTTGAGTCCATTGAGCAAGAGCCTAAGTGAAAAGGCAAGCAAGTGGTTGTGGCGGATCACTATGATGACTATATCAAGATCAAGAATGAGAATGAAAAGCTCAAGTTAACCAAGTCAATTGTGATTGAGTCACAAGATGAAGACTATGATGTGGCACTTGAAGTTGATATGCTTAGAGAAGAGAACAAGAGGCTAAAGAATGAGAAGAACCATCTTGCCATTAGGATGGAGAGGTTCACTAAGGGCCACAATCTTCAAAGTGAGCTCCTCATGAACACCATCATGAAGAATGACAAGACCGGTCTTGGTTACAAGCCCACTCAAGTGAAGAAGGCCAAAGCTAAAGCCAAAGCTCAATATCAACAACAAGCCAAGTACTTCTATCAAGCAAAGCCAAAGCCAAAGATGAAGACATGCTTTGAGTGTGGGAAGCAAGGACACTTTTCTCATAATTGTGTGACTCCACCTCCACAACGCTTGCCCAAGCACACTAGGCCTTTTGCATACAATGCTCACTATATCATCAATAAGGATGTCAAGGGAAAGCCACTTGTTGTGTTCTTAGGACCACCCAACAAGAATAGACCAAAGACACTTTGGGTGGCCAAGTCACTAGTAGAGAAAGCAATGGGCCCCCGTACTCAATGGGTGCGTAAACAACAAGCTTGATCTCTTGTGTGTGTAGGTGAACTACAAGACCGGTGAAAGTCATTGGGTGATAGATAGTGGATGCACTCAACATATGACCGGTGACCCCCGGATGTTCACCTCATTGGAAGAAGATGTCAACAACCAAGACAAGATTACATTTGGGGACAACTCAAAGGGAAAGGTCAAAGGACTTGGAATAGTGGCAATCTCAAATGACAACTCAATATCAAATGTCTTGCTAGTTGCATCACTAAGCTTCAACCTACTCTTGGTTGGCCAATTGTGTGATCTTGGCTTCCAATTCTTGTTCACTCCTAATGAAGTCATTCTGTCAAAGATTGATGATAGTCATGTCATATTCAAAGGCTTTAGGCACAATAACCTCTACCTTGTGGATTTCTCATCAAATGATGCCAACCTCCAAACATGCTTGTTCACTAAGACATCTCTTGGTTGGTTGTGTCATAGAAGGCTAGCTCATGTTGGAATGTCTACTCTCAAGAAGCTATTGAAAAAGAAAATGGTTAGAGGCATCAAAGATGTTGTGTTTGAAAAGAATAAGCCTTGTAGTGCATGTCAAGCTGGCAAGCAAGTTGCCAACACTCACCCCCACAAGGCATTCATGTCAACATCAAGAGTTCTTGAGCTTCTACACATGGACTTGTTTGGACCTACAACATATGCTAGTTTGGGTGGCAACCTCTTTTGTCTTGTGATAGTGGATGATTATTCAAGATACACATGGGTGTTCTTTCTTCATGACAAAGGGGAAGCCACAAGCTCTTTCAAGAAGTTTGCCAAGAGAGCCCAAAATGAATTTGATGTGGAGATCAAGAAAATAAGAAGTGACAATGGCACCGAGTTTGTCAACACAAAGATTGAAGATTATTGTGATGAAGTTGGGATCAAGCATGAAGTGTCCGCTACATATACACCTCAACAAAATGGAGTTGTTGAGAGGAAGAACCAGACATTAATTACACTTGCAAGAACCATGCTAGATGAGTATGACACCCCGGAGAAGTTTTGGGCCGAAGCTATCAACACCGCATGTTATGCTTCAAATAGATTGTTCATCCAAAGATTCTTGAAGAAGACACCATATGAGTTACTCAATGGGAAGAAGCCGGATATATCATTCTTTAGGGTGTTTGGGTGCAAGGTCTACATCTACAAGAAGCGTCAACATCTAGGGAAGTTTCAAAGAAGATGTGATATTGGTTTCCTAGTTGGTTATTCTTTGAAATCCAAAGCATACCGTGTATTTAACCAAGCCACCGGCTTAGTTGAAGAAACGTATGACTTGGAATTTGATGAAACTAATGGCTCCCAAGGAGCAAATGAAAATCTTGATGATGTAGGTAATGAACCATTGAGGAAGGCTATGAAGAACATGCCTACCGGTGCAATCAACCCCAAAGAAGAAGATCAAGTGGTGGTTGATGTTGATGCAAGTGCTCAACCTTCTACATCACAAGGGCCTCAAGATGATGATGACAAAGTGAGGGAAACAAATGAAGATACCTTCATCCCTCAAGCTCAAGTAGAGGCCCAAGCTCAAGATGTTGATGCACCCACACCTCCTCCTCAAGTGGTTGATAAAAGATCCACACCCATACTCCAATCCCATCCACAAGAACTCATCATTGGGAGTCCTTCAAGGGGAGTAATGACTCGGTCCCAAAAGATTGCTTCATTTATTGAACATCACTCTTTTGTCTCTTGTGTTGAGCCTACTTGTGTAGAGGAAGCGCTTGAGAATCTGGATTGGGTGAATGCTATGAATGAAGAATTGAACAACTTCACCCAGAATGAAGAGTGGACTCTAGAAGAAAAGTCACAAGATGCAAGAGTGATAGGAACTAAGTGGGTGTTCTGCAACAAGCAAGATGATCAAGGTCAAGTGGTTTGAAATAAGGCAAGGCTAGTTGCAAAGGGGTTCTCCCAAGTTGAAGGCTTGGATTTTGGGGAGACCTTTGCACCGGTTGCAAGACTTGAAGCCATTCGTATCCTTCTCTCATATGCATCACACCATGATATGAAATTATATCAAATGGATGTGAAAAGTGCATTCTTAAATGGTTTCATAAATGAGCTAGTCTATATCAATCAACCTCCTGGTTTTGAGGACCCTAGATATCCTAACCATGTTTATAGGTTGTCCAAGGCGCTATATGGGCTAAAGGGAGCCCCTAGAGCTTGGTATGAGCGCCTTCGGGATTTCCTCTTCAAGAAGGGATTCACTAAGGTTGACACCACACTATTCACCAAGAAGCAAGATGGAGATATCTTCATTTGTCAAGTGTATGTTGATGATATTATCTTTGGCTCGACGAATGAAGATCATTGCAAGGAGTTTGGTGCATTGATGTCAAAGGAATTTGAGATGTCCATGATTGGAGAGCTTACTTTCTTCCTTGGGTTTCAAGTGAAGCAATTGATAGAAGGCACATTTATATCTCAAGAGAAGTATACCAAGGATGTGCTAAAGAAGTCCAAGATGGAAGATTGTAAGCCAATCAAGACACCAATGCCTACAAATGGATACCTCGACCTTGATGAGGACGGTAACTCTATTGATCAAACTCTCTACCGTTCTATGATTGGTAGTTTATTATATCTTACCGCATCTAGGCCTGACATCATGTTTATGATGGAAATATGAGGTTGCTACGCTAGCCGGAAAACAAAACTTTTTGACCTCATAGACCAGGATCTACTGCTAATTACAGGTTACGGGATTACCACTAGACGCGCAGGTGCAGCGGAAGACGACTTGATGTAGTCGTGCGCATCGCGGCAGGCAGTGCAGTTGCGTGGTCGTCCGTCTCAACGTCCCCTTCGCGCGGTTCGTCCTTGTGCTCCAGATGCAGCACCTCCGAGGAATCCCACACGTGCAGGGAGGAAGCGTTGCGCCTCCGGACTGCTAGGTCCGCGAGGAGCAAAAGGCGCGAGCGTGGGGAGGCGACGGCGGCTGCCAAAAGGCGTGGATCAATTCGCCCCGCGCCCACCCCTTGCTTATATAGGCGTCCTGACAAGCTCCCACGGTGGAGGCCCATTAGTAACCCTAAACCTAGTCTAATTCGGGTCCAACCCGAATTAGGCTTCCAGCCCCTTAAGCGTGCGACCCTATGGGCTCACGCATACATAGACATGGCCCAAGTACTCTTACTCGACCAATAGTTGATAGCGGCTTCTAGCAAGGCGTGTCAACTCCTATGCATACGCTATGATCATATCAGACGAACCACTATGACCATGTACAAGTTATTCCCTTTGCCACTCGATATATGGTTCAACTCGTGGGTTAACACTTAACCCAAGCACGGCCATGCATTTGTTGATCCAATCACATGAGTGATCCAGTGATATCTCTCTCACGAAGAGAGGGGCAAATTCCATCTTGATTGTCTATGTCTCATAGCATGTTTCCCGACCACCCAAGGACCACCTTTATAACTACCCAATAACGGAGTAGCGTTTGATAGTCTCTAAGTAGATCGTTTCACATCTTGAGTACATACCACAATCTCAGGTCTAAGGACATAACGTACATGACATGAATAGAGACTTTCTCTTGTTGGGTCAGTCCAGCCTACATGTCTCACATGTGCCCACATTATTAGTTTGACATCTCCATGTCTATGACTTGTGAAACATAGCCATCAACTAATACATGTGCTGGTCTAATATTCAAGTATGCTCTTATAAGAATGCCGACCAGGGACAACTTTTAGAATAACCATTCAGGTAATTGAGTTCCACAAACAATTCACATAATCGTCAATCAATACCAGTTGTCTATAATGGATATTCAAAGAACACTATATTAATCATGGATACAATCGGAATATAATCATCTACATGATTAGCTCTTGGGCATATTCCCAACAGTTTAGTGTGTGCATGTGTGCTAGATTTCAATCAAAACCTAAGGAATCCCACCTAAGTGCCGTAAAAAGAATCCTTAGATATGTAAAGCACACCCCAAGCATTGGCCTTTGGTATCCCAAAGGAGTTACTTTTCAACTAATAGGCTACTCTGATTCGGATTATGCCGGTTGCAAAGTTGATAGGAAGAGTACCTCCGGAGGTTGCCATTTGCTTGGAAAATCAATTGTATCATGGTCATCTAAGAAACAAAATAGTGTGGCTTTGTCTACCGCGGAAGCGGAATACATAGCCGCCGGAGCTTGTTGTGTACAAATCCTATACATGAAACAAACTCTTCTAGACTATGGTGTTGAGCTTAAAAGTGTGCCTCTTCTATGTGATAATGAAAGTGCGGTAAAACTTGCAAACAATCCGGTTCAACACTCACGCACTAAGCACATCGATATCTGTCATCACTTTCTAAGGGATCATGTTTCAAAGAAAGATATCTCCCTAGTTGGTGTAAGAAGTGAAGATCAATTGGCGGATATCTTCACAAAACCACTTGATGATGTAACCTTTTGTAGGTTGAGAAGTGAACTAAATGTGCTTGATCTAAGTAACTTCACTAAAAGATGATCTTGTGTTGGTACCTTGCATTCATGTTTGCTTTATGTACGTGCACATAGGCTTGTCTAACGCGGTTAGGATAACCGCCCCAAAGGATGTGAAGAAGCTTAATCACGGTTTAAACTTGACAAGCAACTAAATTCAAATTGAAGTATTGCATTGCATATGCATGTTTGTTGCTTGTTCATTCTTTTTTGGTTAAGTTTGAACATCCTCTGAGTTCGTCCATTTTAGGGGGCGCATTCCACGCTCAAGTTGTTACTATACCCCTACTAATGGCCTTACGGTGTTCCTCGCCCTCTTTCAATGCCTATCTTCATTAAAAAGAGCTAAGCCAAAGGCTAACTATTTGAAAAACCATTGAGGGTTTGAGTGATGGTTCTCATTCTATGTCCAACATGTTTTCTTTCTCAACTCCTTGGTGTTGGAAATAGTGCGAGAGAGAGCAAAGGGAGAGATAGGAAACTTTCAATGCATTTTGGCTTCGGGTCAGACTCCGGACGCTATCTGTTCCCCTGCGTCCGGACTCGCTTTTGCGTCCGAACCCCCTCCTTGCTCCCTGTTCTGCTCCGGTCGCAAGGTCCGGACGCAAGATTTTTGCAGTCCGGACCATAGCGCCTGCGTCCGGTCAACCCCCCCTACTGTGCACTCCTTCCGCATAGTACTCCGGACGCAACTGTTCCCCGCTTTCGGATAAATAGCTAACAGAGAGCTTGTCTCTTGGTTTTGGACCCTCCTGCGTCCAGTGTCAAGGATCCGGACTCTCTTCTGCGTCCGGAGTCCAATTTTTTTTCGCAATACCCCCGTCCTCGCCCTCTTCTGTCTTCGTCCCACCCGCGCCCATTTTCTGTATTCCGTACACCGCCGCCTGCCGCCATTTCGACATTCGCGCCGCCCGCCTTCCCTCGCCGCCGTCGAGCTCTGCCGCCGGCTCCTTCTTGCAGGCCCACGCGCTCCTCCTCTCCTCGCCACAAGCGCCCGCGCGCCCCTCGCCGCACGCATGCGCCGCCGCCACGTCGCCCCGCTGCTCGCCGCCGAGGTCCCTGCTCGCCATGCCGCCCTCTGCTAGCGCCGCCACCGAGCACCCCACCGCCTCCTTCCCTCCTCTGCTCCACCCTAGCCGAGCAGAGAACCCCCCCCCTTCACCCCTCCCTACCACCACAGCGCCCCCTAGGGTTTCCTGTTTTTCTCCCAAAATCCTCCCTAGGGATTTCCTGTTTCTATTGACGAAAGCGCGATTTAGCCATCGTCGATTCCTCCTCAGTGGTGTCCTCTGTCCGTGGCTCGACGTGCATTGATTCGACAGTGCTTGTTACCTAAGGTAGCCGGCAGTATTTCATTCTTACTTACCTACTATGCTTGCTTCTGTTAGGTTTTTCGCACCCCTAGATTATATAAGATGCTTATATACTTCCTATCTACTCTATCTTGTGGCAGCTGGGTCAGTGTCAGTGACAGAGAACTCGGGGCAAAGCCCGCGAGTATGGATTGAGGCAAAGCCTCACGAGGTGTCAGTGGCATATGGGCTTCTTTCAGTTTGACAGTTGATTTCTTGTGTCAGAGGCAGTGATCAGTTGTCAGTGAGCTTTCACAGTTGCTCTCTCAGTGGCAGTGGCATTTTGGCCTCTCTTTGTGTGTTAGTTAGTTGAATGCTATGGCACGAGTGAAGAATGTTGGTGGTGGTCCGGATGACAATGAGTCACCTGGTCCTCCTCGCTCCACAGCTTAGTAGAAAGGGAAGGCTCAGGCAAAGGTGGTCACCAAGAATAAGTGGAAGCTGCTTGACAGAGACGCTCTAGCAGCGATAGCAGTGGCAGAGGCAGCCGACAGAGCAGAGCGTGGTGCCGGGCTTCGTATTGGCACCCACGCTCGTACTACTCCTTCTAGTCAGTCCTCACAGCCTCTGGCAGGGACCGCTGAGGCAGCAGCTACAGAGTCCGCAGAGACAGTAGCAGCAGCAGAGGCAGCTACAGCGGCAGCTCAGTCACCTCCTCCCAGACGATCTACACGCACCCACGTCGAGGTTGCTCCTCGTCCTGAGGGTTCTCGCCGCAGCGACAGAGTTCCGAGGGCAGTTCCACCACCACCGTCCATGGCCGGGCCCCAGTGATGCTCGTCCACGTCAACCTCAGCTTGGCTTCTACGTAACAGGTGTTTGAGCTGAGGATGATAGAGCTTGAGCAGTGGTGTCCAGACCAGCGGCACCCGGACGCTCCTCCAGGTTGGTGGCACCCTCGCCACAAGGACTTCTACGACGCAGCCCGCACCATGAGGATTCGGCTGCGACCCCACCGAGTGTGCCCGCTTGAGAAGATCATAGAGACAGGGGGAGAGGTGCTTTGACCTCTACTCACGTACCTTCCCGAGCTGGCAGACCTCCTAGGCCGCTCGGGGAACTACGTCAAGCACTGGGTCAAGGAGTTCTACGCTTCCCTTTGGATAGACCCTGACCACCAGTTCTTTAAGTACACTTTCAGAGGAGAGCGTTACAGGATGTACTTGACAGCCTTCAGAGAGCGTCTCCACCTCACTCAGTACGAGCACATGCTTCACAGATAGTGTTTCGGGGAGTGTGACCCCCCGCGCAGAGCTATTGGAGGCACTCCACCATCAGTTGACCACGTTTCTCCGTGCTTCCAATAGCCGTTTGGTCCCGGTGCCCGTCATCACCCCAGTGAGTTGCTCTCCCACGTTCGTCTCCTGAACGATGTGTTTCGATGCACTCTACTTCCTCACACCGGTTACCGTGACGCGCTCATGAACCTGCAGCAGTACCTCCTGGCCGTGGTTGTGACACAGACACCGTTTGATTTTGCGGATTTTATATTGTGTGAGATGGAGGACACCATAGCAGATGGGATCGTATCTCGCAGGCAGTTACCCTACGGTAACTAGATCAGTTCTCTGCTAGTTCTTGCTCTTCGCAGTCACCCCGCTCAGCCGTGAGCTTGCTGACTCCCCTTCAGTGTTCCCGATCTACATGATGAGTGTAGTGATCGAACGCCGTCGGGGCAACCGAGTTCTGAGGCGGATTCGTCGAGCAGTACCACCTAGAGAGATGGATGAGATTGATGCTCAGGACGCGGCGATGCGTGCACTGGCACATGGTGAGCTAGTTGACCTTGAGAGGCAGGAGGACTTGGATCAGGGCACAAACCCGATCCCGTCAGACAGCGACGATGACAACTACCGTGCACACCACCTTGCACCACCACATCCAACAGTAGCTCACGATGCAGAGGCCGGTCCCTCTGGTGCAGCTCCACCTCCAGCTCCAGCCGAGTCCGTCCTTCTCAGAGTTCTGGACAGGCTCGATACCTCTCAGCAGCACATGGTGGCCATGATGAGCCAAGTTCAGGCACGGCAGGATCAGTTTCAGGAGCAGCTGTTAGCGAGTCAGGCTCAGACCTTTCAGTTCATGGGATACATCTTACAGCACACTGGCGCTCCACCTCCTCCGTTCCTTCAGAGGCCGCCGCAGTTTCAGCTTGGCCCGCCACCCGGTCAGTTTGGGCAGTTTACGTTCCCCTCAGCTCAGTTTGGATAGCCGTCAGGATCTTCACCTCAGCCGCCGCCTCCCGGCGCGCCGTACTACGTTTAGCACCCGGCGCCCTCGTCCTCATACTACATAGCTCCAGTGGTCTCCACTGCACAGTACTTGGGTCGGCCGGCGACACCTCCAGGCTTGTCTCGACCGACGACTCCCACTCCAGCCAGACCGTCCTCTGGTGGACCTCAGAGTGTGAGTTCGTCAGCTCAGTTTCAGTCTCCTGTCACACAGGTCAGCCAGTGGTTTGACACAGTTGGGCAGACGACGCAGTTCACGCCGATCACTACAGGGTTCACCCCTTACTCAGCGTCTGCCGGGCTTGGTGGTACAGCTCGTGACCTCTCCGCTACCTACAGTGCCCTCACGGGCCTTGGTAGCCCTGCCGACTACCGGCCCTCTCCGTAGGAGCCCGCACCTCAGATAGGTGGCACGTTCCCCTCTTTAGTGGCTTCGTCGGAGGCAGCACCAGTCACTCCTACTCCCGTGCTTCTAGCCGTCGAGACTCCAGTGGCTAGTGAGCCCCAGGGACAGACTGTAGAGCTTCCAGTGTCAGAGACACCTCTTACAGTTCCTGCTCCAGAGTCCGAGGCCATTCTTTCAGTGCCAGCTACAGCTCCAGAGTTGCCTACTACAGAGGCACAGGCACAGCTAGAGGCAGCTGTACCAGAGGTCTAGCCGTCTGATGCTCCAGCATAGTCAGTGGTCGCCGCTACAGCTTCTACTTCTGTGGCCATTGCTCCAGAGACAGCTCCAGCTACAGGGGGTCAGGGCGACGACAGTGACTCCAGTCCAGACTATGGCCAGTTCGACTTTAGTGCTCGTGCTCGTGACCCGGCTCCTCCTGCTTCGCCCGACGCGTAGTTTTTGGTGCTTTTGTCGCCAAAGGAGAAGAGAGTGAGAGTATGCTGGTGATAGGGGGAGTTGAGAGAGAGATTTGGATCTTTTTATGTGCTTACTTCTCTCGTACTCACGCATCATGTTTACCCTATCTTGCATATGCTTTTGTGTGATGATACACTTGCTTGTGACATATGTGGTTCACTCCTATTTATGTTATGTCACATGCTTTTGGCCTTTGATATGCTTCTCTGCGTTACTTTGATATGCATATCTCATGTACTTGCACTCGATTCTTATCCTCAG
The DNA here is from genome assembly GCA_022036555.1 of Microstegium vimineum. Taxonomy (NCBI): domain Eukaryota; kingdom Viridiplantae; phylum Streptophyta; class Magnoliopsida; order Poales; family Poaceae; genus Microstegium; species Microstegium vimineum. The sequence goes on along the minus strand of CM039128.1, from coordinate 14,559,024 downwards.
TACATGTTGTGGCTTGGATCATTTAAGCATGTATTATTCACTCTTATTCACTAACCCATGCTTAGATCAGCCAAGTCACTTGAAAACCTAAAATAAATCTCTCATATCATACTCTATGGCGTATTGTCGTCAATCACCAAAAAGGGGGAGATTGAAAGTATCTAGGCCCCTAGTTTCGGTGATTAACGATAATGCAAGATTACTATGACTAACGTGTGTTTTGCAGAGGCAATAAGAAAAGTTAGGTCATGGTAATGGATGGTTGATTGGACTATCATGTATTCGTGCCCCTTATTGGAATCGTTTTGGTTTTCAAAGGATTGGCAACAAGGTTGAAGAATAGGCTAGGTCTAAGTGTCATTGGAGTTGAGAGACACTTAGAGTAGTTTAGCACCTTTATTTTTCCTATGGCCGTACTATAAAGAGGGGTTCTAACTAGTCGCTTGACCTAGGAGAGTCTTAGTGGTTAGGTGTGGTGCACACTTCTCATACTAGCACTGGGAAGCTGTAGAAATAGTCCTTGAACCGAGTGGATCAACTTCCATGTTGGAAGTGAGGAGTTCTGGCCTGAAAAAGAAGCTCCAGACGCTAGTGTTACCCTGGGTCCGGACCCTAGGGTCTGCTTTGCATGTATCAGAGCGTCCGGACACAATGAATAGTACTGAGTCCGGACCCAATCCAGAGAGCTCCAGGATCGGAGAAAGGATCCGGACGCCAAGTAGGGTCCGGACCCTACACAGAGAGTTCCAGAGAGTGTTTTTCAGTCCGGACTGCATTCAGCGTCTGGACTGCCTGGCTAACAGTGCTGAGTTCAGAGGGTTGGAGGGTCCGGACGCATGCTTGATGCTCCGGACCCCACTCTAAAAGAGCGTCCGGAGTGACGCAGAAAGGCACAAGTTGTGCCTAACGGTTGGGGCTTGGCTTGGGGTATTTATACTCCTCCACCAGCCCCATGAGATCTCTCTTGCCCATTCCAATTGCTGAGAACATCTTGTGAGAGTGCAAGAAGTGCAAGAGCCCTAGTGAGAGTTTGAATTGCAATTCCATGTGTTGATTCTTACTAGTTGCTTAGAGTTAGCAAGTGTGCATCCATTCAATCACTAGACTAGCCTGTGTCAAGTGAGAGTTAGTGCTTGTTACTCTTGGTGATCGACATCACCTAGACGGCTTCGCGGAGGTTTGCTTGGTGATTATCCGGTGGTGTTCCTTGTGGATGACCCAAGTTCATATGTGATCGGTTGTGGGCCATTCACCGAGCCGGAGTGGCGAAAAATCAGCCCGTAGTGAGCACTTAGTCCTTGCGCGGACTAAGGGGGAGCGATGCCGTGCGCGGTGCTCCAACGAGGACTAGGGGGGAGTGTCGACTCCTCGATACCTCGGCAAAAAGTCGTCGTGTCAATTTCCTTTGCCCCTACTCCTTTACTTATTGCAATTACTTTCAAGCATTACATTCCGCTTTACATTCTTGTTGCTTGACTAGAATTGCACAGGGCTTTACCGCTTTCATTGCCATGCCTTGCTTGTTTAGCTAGAACACACTTGGGAAAGCACTAGAGGGTTAATTGGCTCTTGTAGGTTTTAATTATTGCTTAGAAATTTAAAAGAGCCCAATTCACCCCCCCCATTTGGGCATCTTGATCCTTTCATCCATGCTTTCAGTAGTCAAGCAATTCTCTGATTTTTTCATGCTCAGGTATAATAATTAGTAGAGGGACTACCTCTTGAATTAACAAGCAGCCTTTTCAGTTACTGAATTGCATTTGAAAGCAATGACAAACATCAGTATTGTCATGTAAACTATGATAGCAAGAGTTTGTACACATCAATGACATCAGTAGTGAGAACGACTTTATTTAGTACGACCTAGAATTTAGAGCAGTAGTATTAACGACCATACAAACAGCCAAACATTAATTTGTCAATTCCACTAAGTTAAATTACAGCAGCAGACATTTACTCGATGAACACGTATCTGCCAAACTAAAATTGGGAACCAACATATGATTTGGTCATTCCCAAATCCCTATAAAATTGAAGCACTATGCCAGAGTCTAACAATGTTGTAGTTACAAATAATATGCATGATTTGTTACATTCCCGATCGAATGCAATTGATAACTGGATAGGATTCAGAGTTCAGAAAGGGAAATAGCAAGAATATAGGTTGGGTTCAGATGAACTGAATAGCTATAGCAGGTTTTGGTCAGGAATACATAGTTCTGTTGTTCGATGCCTTTCTCATCCAATTACAGAGACTTATATACTACTCTTCCGTCAACGCCCGCAACCGCCCCAGCACAGCTGGGCCCACTACTAAACGCACACACACAACTGCTAAACACCCGATACAGTTGTGCGTCTTCAATCCTCTCCGTCACCTCTTGCCGGACACGCAACAGTACGGTGCCTCTTGACACGGTACCTGACATTACCTCCCCCACGAAAACCAGCTTGTCCCCAAGCTGGATAAGATGGAAAATGACGACGAAGATCATTAGCTTCTTCCCAAGTCTCCATTGAGGAGGGCAATGCATCCCACTGCACCTGAATTTGAGAAATAGCATAGACACCTTTCTGGATCATGCGTGTTCCAGAGAATTGTAGCGGCTGCACCACCTCCGTTGGATCAGTAGGTACCAACGAAATATCAGCCACCACCTGGTCCGAAGATGCAATGTGTTTCTTCAACTGAGATACATGTATTACTGGGTGTATCTTGGTCCCATCAGGTAATCCCAGGCGATAAGCAGCTGCACCCACACGTTGTAGAATAGGAAACGGCCCATAGAACTTGTAACACAGCTTCATATTGGATCGTGGTGCCACCGTGGATTGAACATATGGCTGAAGTTTAAGATACACCTGGTCGCCCACCTGAAACTCTCTTTCACTTCGGTGCTTATCAGCCTGCGACTTCATTCGCTGCTGAGCACGATGAAGATGATGTTGAATACAATCATTCAGAAGATTCCTCTCAGTCAACCATTGCTCCAACTCCGTGGAATGAAATGTAGAAGCATCAGTGATACCAAAATGCTTAGGTGGATAGCCATATAAAACCTCAAATGGTGTGCGACCCAATGCTGAATGGTAATTAGTATTATACCAAAACTCAGCGACAGCGACGGACAGCCATTTACTCCATTGACGAGGACAAGCGCTGACACTGCATCTCAAGAATGTTTCCAGACACTGATTAAGGTGTTCAGTCTGTCCATCCGTTTGCGGATGGTAAGAAGAGCTCATCATCAACCTTGTGTCAGTTAACTTGAACAATTCTTTCCAAACAGCACTAGTGAAGATTTTGTCTCTGTCACATACAATATCCTATGGCAGCCCATGAAGTTTGTAAACTGAATCCAAGTATGCTTGAGCAACATGAAGAGCAGTAAAGGGATGAGCCAAGGGAACAAAATGTCCATATTTGGTGTATTTATCCATAATAACCATGATAGTATGAAATCGTTGGGATTTAGGCAAACCTTCCACAAAGTCCATACACACAATCTGCCATGCTTGCTCAGGAATAGGTAACGGTTGCAGCAGACCAGGTACCTTAGAGTGTTCACCTTTAGATTGTTGGCAGATTGCACACTCCTGAACAAACTTGTAAATCATAGCTTTCATCCTGGGCCGGAAAACAAATTTCTAATCCTGTAATAGGTTGCTTGAATACCAGCATGACCTCCCACAGCTGAACTATGTACTGCCTGAAGAACATGTTGTTGGGCAAGAATATTATTTCCCAACCAAAGTTTTCATTTGTGTATGATAAGGCCATCATGAACACTGTAATCTGTGGAAGGAGTAGCTAACAACTTTGTAAGAAAGGTAGGATGCGTATAATGTGGTCGTTGTATTGCAATGGGCCTCATGGGCTGATTATATAGATTACATAGGACTAACACCCCTCATGGGTAGACGATGTGGTACTAATCCTATTACTCTAACATCCCCCCACAGTCGTAGCGGCATCAACACGAACGGTCAGACTGGAGAACAATGGAGATATATCCCCCCGCAGTTGGAACGCCGTGCGTAAGCTTTGACTGGAGACTCCTATTACTCTAACAAACTTAACAGCTACCGGATCATCAGCATAATCCAGTTTCAACTGATCAATCCATGTTGGATTACAAAAGGATACAACCAATAAATGGTCAGAACCATGGCACCTTGACAAGGCATCAACCACGGTATTATGAACTCCAGGCTTATACATGATCTTAAATTGAAGATCCATCAACTTGAGCAAGGCTTTGTGCTGCACTTTTGAAGTAACCCTTTGCTCAGTTAAATAGAGCAAACTCTTGTGATCTGTCCTAATCACAAACTCAGCATGCTGCAGATATTGTCTCCACTTATCATTTTATCAACCGCTAAAATGATGGCCATACACTCTTTCTCGTAAGTAGATAATGCCTGATTTTGCTTACTGACATGTTTACTCAAATAAGCAACTGGGTGATTATCCTGTAAAAGAACAGCTCCAAACCCAACATCACTGGCATCAGTTTCCAACACAAATTGCTTACTGAAATCAGGAATAGCCAACACAGGTGCATTAACCAAAGCCACTTTGAGTTGTACAAATGCTGTTTCGGCCACTGATGTCCACAGAAAGGGCACATTCTTCTTCAACAACTCAGTTAGTGGCTTACTTATCAATCCATAATGCTTGATGAATTTCCTGTAGTAACCAGTAACCCCTAGAAAACCCCTGAGCGCCTTCAACTGAGTAGGCCTTGGCCATTGTTCTACAGCAAGAATCTTTGACTTTTCAGTGGCCACACCTTGCTCAGAAATACAATGTCCCAGATACTCTACTTCTGTCTGAGCAAAGGTACATTTGGACCTCTTAATAAAGAACTGATGGTGCTTCAAAATTTCAAAAACCTGCTGCAGGGGATCCATATGCTCTTGCCATGACTTAGTAAATAAGAATATCATCCATGAACACTAAGACCCCTTTCCTTAATAAAGCAGCAAAGATGATATTCATGACACTATGAAAAGTGGCTGGGGCATTTGTCAACCCAAAAGGCATGACCAAGAACTCATATAGACCACTATGAGTTTTGAAAGCAGTTTTATGTGTATCCCCAGGTTGCACACATATCTAATGGGCCCCGGCAAGCTCATCAATCAACTCATATACCAAGGGCATGGGATGCTTATTTTGACTGTCTGTGCATTGAGATGTCTATAATCTACATAGAAACGCCAGCTCCCATCTTTCTTTTTAATCAACAACACAGGTGATGCATAAGAACTGACACTTGGTTTGATGATACCTTGATGAAGCATCTAAGCTAACTGCTTTTTGATCTCATCCTTCTGTGTTGGTGAGTACTTGTATGGTCTGATATTCACTGGTACTGCTCCAGGAATCAATGGTACTTGATGGTCAAACGGCCGTTGTGGTGGTAAAGAAGTCGGTTGGCTGAACAACTCAGAGTATGAGTCTATAAGGAACTGCAAATCTTGGGAAAGCTCAACATTTTCAGTAATGGTAGAGACCTCTCCACTAGTCTCAGAGATGGCCATATCAAGACCATTGCACTTGAGTTGAATGCCACAGTATATATTCTGCTATTGTAGTAATCCTTGCAGAGTTAGATCAGAAATGGCTGAACAATGAGTTCCTTCCTGTTGCACCCCTTGTATGGTAATCCTTTGGCCTTGATGAGTAAACTTGATTTTCTTATGGGTCCAATGAACCCACATAGGACTACAAGCTTCCAACCAATCCTCTCCAAGAATCATATCAAAACACTTAAGAGGTAACACACCAACAGTAGAGATGAAAGAATGCCCTTGCACAGTCCACTGAAGATTCTGAATTTGCTGAGAACACCACATTGGGCTACCGTCAGCAGCTATATATTGTGTGGGGTTACACTTAGTGAAAGGGACTTGCAGTCTAGCAGCCAAGTGACTACTAATAAATGTACCCACACTTCCAGAATTGACCAATATCAGCACATCCATTTTTCCAATTCTCCCACAGAGCTTCAAGGTCTTTCTCCTGACCAAGGTGTTAGTTGTTGAATTCCCCACAACTAGCACTGTCTCTTCTAGGGACTCAGTAATCTCAGCCTCATCACTTTCACTGTCAACCTCCAAGGCATCCAAAATCTCATCAATCACATGCAGAGACACTTGCTGAGGACACTTATGTCCAGGAGCCCACTTATTGCCACACCGAAAGCACAGTCCATTCTTCTTCCGAAAGTCCTTCAGAGCTGACAGTTTATCATCAGAGCCCACTCTTCCAGCAACTGGATTACCCTTGTCACTTTCCCAGTTCTTGGATCTCTCCACATTCGGCCTCCAACCCGACTTATGCACGTCCTTGGCAACTGGTTTGGATCGACAATCCAACTCTTCCTCTTGAAGCAGAGCTAAGGCACTAGCCGTATCATTGTATCAACATCCCGTGGCCTATGCAAGGCAATAACAGAACGAATCTCCTCCTTAAGCCCTGCCAGAAACCGTGTCACCAAATATGTATCGTCATAGTTGCTGTTATATAGCAAGATACTTTGAGCCAACTGCTCAAACTCCCCTTGATACTCCACCATAGACTCCTTCTGTTTTAATGTATCCAGCTTCTTCAACAGCACTTGGTATTGATTGCGATCAAACTTTTCCATCACCAACTCACAGAGATGTACCCACTCCACAATGCGCCCCTTCCTCTAAACCATATGTAACCAGGTGGCCGCCACCCCTTTGAAGTTCAGAGTTGCAAAGCGTGTCTTCAAGGATGGATGCACCGCATAGACCTCGAAAAACACCTCGCAAAGATCTCGCCACAAACGAGGAGAATCGCCATCAAACTTGGGAAATTCCATTTTCGGAAATGGAGGGGAACGACAGTGTGCAGAAACAACATCATCAGACGATACAAGTGGTGGTGGATTTGGGTAAGGGAACGTACCCTTACGTATGTCCTGCGGCCGGGGTCCGAGGACGCCGCCGCAGTGTCCGCCGGGCCCCATGGGCTGCTCCCCGTCCCTAGCCGAGTGGCTTGAGGACGAACCCGGAGCTAGGTTGAGATCCACCACCTTGGCACCCGTAGGAGGCGGCATCGGTGTTGGTTCCTTCGCCAACCTTGTCTCCAACGCATCGACCCGAGATGCCGCGAGATCCACTCTCTTGGTGATCGTTTCCAGCTATGTAGTCGTACCATCCGCCTTCTCCCGGAGGATCTCGAAGGTCCGATCCGCGCTGGTCTGCCAGGAACCCATGGAGTTCAATGAATCCAACGAGCTTTGCATCATATTCTGAAATCCCGCGAACTGTTTGGCCATCTTCTCGAATTGAACAACGAGTTCCTCCACTGAATTCGCCATATCCTGCTGGAACTTGCTTGATCCACGCTTTGGCGCCAGCTTTGCAACTGATCAGCACCAAATTCTGCCGATTCCGTGCTCGATTTCTGACCCACTCAACCTCGGCTCGGACCTCTGGAGCATGCGACTCGATTCACCGTAGTGAAAAAAATCGCGACTCCTGCCGACGGGGATTACAAACGTGATCAAGGATAATCAAGGGATTTGGAACCACAGTTCAATGGATCTGATACCAATTGTTACATTCCCGATCGAATGCAACTGATAACTGGATAGGATTCAGAGTTCAAAAAGGGAAATAGCAAGAATATAGGTTGGGTTCAGACGAACTGAATAGCTATAGCAGGTTTTGGTCAGGAATACAGAGTTGTGTTGTTCGATGCCTTTCTCATCCAATTACAGAGACTTATATACTACTCTTCCCTCAACACCCGCAACCGCCTTAGCACAGCTAGGCCCACTGCTAAACACACACACACAACTGCTAAACACCTGATACAGGTGTGCATCTTCAATCATCTCCGTCACCTCTTGCTGGACACGCAACAGTACGGTGCCTCTTGACATGGTACCTGACATGATTCCACACTTCCTATTGCAACTACTTCTACAGAGTATAAAGTGATTTAGAAAACCTACCTACTGAGTCAAGATGAACCACAAAACATTTGTTTTTTTCACACATCTCCAACCCCCTATAAACAATAACAAATACTAAAATCTAGATATATAGCTGAACTGCAGAGCAGAAAGCCGTAGGAAGGAGCACACGTACCAGAACATCCTGTGACTCTGTGAGGATGGAGGAGCGGAGCTGCTGATAGTGAACACGATGCATTGCTTTTCAAACACTCGTTGCAACCATCAGAGGAGCACAAGCATTCGCAAATTAACCAAAATCACAACAAACATGAGGATATTAAGGATCTTGGAGAGCGCTTGTCATTGCCAAAGTAGCAGACCTCGATGCCATCGTTGCGGGCCTTATCCCATTCCATGGCTGGTGCTAGCGCCGGCCTCATCGTCGATGGGCTCCAATGACCTAGTCCGCCCCTACAATGAAAAAGGAAGGTAAAAATTGACAGCATGGAACACACACAGTTCGATTCGATGAGCTGCTGGGCAAAGGCGAGTCAGTGTACCATGGCTTCGACGAGGAGCGAGGCATGGAACCAGGTGAGCCTCGCCGACGTGCTCCGTTCGCCGGATGCCGGCGGCTCCTCCTCCTTCCTCCTTCGTACTATCTCGCAGCCGCCAGTTGGGCGCAACATGTCACGCCCCTTGGCCATCGCCCGTCGCCGGCGATGACGTGAGCACGTGCAATCGGACGCAAAAAGAGAAATTGCGCGACGAGGAAGCCGGCCGGGAAAACCCCCAAGCCTTGGTGTTACTTGTTGTCTGAATAGGAATAGTTTGCAATGTCTGAAACAAGGGCATAAGAACCCAACACACTCTCGCCGACGCAGCGGCCCCACTTGACAGTGATATTGCGAACACATGGTGGATATGTACCTATGTAGTTCAGCTTTGATGAGGAGTGATTACTCAACATGAGAGTGTTTCAGTTTGAGTGGCTTACACTAACTCTTTGCGAAAGTAAATGTGTGCTTGTCTATCGGCTTGTGGTGTGTAGATGCTATGCCTAGTGACAGTGGTCAATGGCGTGGAGAAGGTCGAGTAGAGGCTTGCCGTGCCGATGGACTCAGAGCGGTGAAGGGCGGAAGCGGGGCTCGGACTGAGGGGCCATGGGCGCCGGCGGACTAGCTGTGGTGGCTAGTGCTTGGCACCAGTGAGTGCGAGAAGACATGGAGGTAGACCGAGTCGACCAAGTCAAGACGGTGGACGCGCGAGTCGAGCAACGGCTCAGGGGACTCGGAGTCCGACCGGGCTGTGACAAGGTGGCTCGCGTCGAGTGCTTTGGTGGTTTGGGCCTCAAAACCATCCGCGATGATTTTTGAGTTTGGGCCACAAAACTCGGGGTTTGGTAGTTGAGCCCAAAGCTACCGGTGGCGGGGATGTCACGTGGCGGAATCCTGCAGGTTGCGTCAAGGCGACGACAACTCCCGGCAGAAAGCGGGACGTCCATTCAAATGAGTGGTCGAGAGTTACCGACTTGGATTACAATGTCTTAGGGCTAGGTAATTCGGTCTTGTATCTAGGGGGCTCTTTGGGAAATAGCCAAAGCCTGTTAAGTAGGGGATGAAGGGGTATCCCTCATCCCATCTCTTGTATTATTCTCTCTCCCACCTATTCCTAGTTTTTCCTTCCTCTAGTTTCTTCTTGCTTGAGATCCACCGCGTCACCGGTGTAAGAACTTGTGATTGTTGCGAGGAATCGGAGGTCGTAAGCTCCGTAAGCCATGGTGCTTTTGATTTCTTGATTGTGTCCTCGTTTTGCTTTTTGCTCCCTTTTGTTCCCGAGATGAAATCTCTTTGTGGGGAGTAGCTCTTGCAATTTCGTTTGAACCAAGTTGTTCGTAATCAAGAGGAGCATCTTTGCACCGAAGGATCCATACTCAAACCTCTCGAGTACACAGATCGGACTATTTGTTTGTGGTGTTCTTCGTTTCTTGTTTCCTCCCCCTCAAATCTTTGTTTCCCTTTAATCTCAACCGAATTGAGCGATGATTTTTTCAGTATAGCTCCTCCATAGCACTAGAAACATGCCTACCAAGTTGGGTGGCTATTGGAGATTATTTGGTTAGGATTTGGGAAGATTTGGCGGAGAGAAAAACGAGTTTCGCATTTTCTCCGCTCTGCTCGGGGGCATCGGACGCTCTGTCGAGAGGCGCCGGACGCTAGGACGTGCTGACATCAGCGTCCGTCGCTCACTCTGTCTACGCGAGTCAAGTTGGCGCCGGACGCTCGCCAGCATCCGTCGACCACGCGCCAGAGCGTCCGTCGGTTTTTCAGTTATGCAAGCTCTCTGTGTGATTCACATCGGACGCTCTCCATCGTCCGTCGCCTGTCCGCCAGACGTGTCCGTCGGTTTTGAGGTTTGCATAGCTCTCTGTGTGATTTGCGTCGGATGCTCCGCAGCGTCTGTCGGTTGCGCGTCAGACGTGTCCGAGGCCCAGCAGCCGATTCTCCTCTCTGCAGTGCTCTCTGGAAGGGCGACGGACGCTCACCCAAGTGTCCGACGCTAGCGTCCGTCACACTGCGTCAGACCATTCGACGCCTAGCTCCCCAGCGTCCGTCGGCCTCTGTGTCTGCTGTGGTTGTCCGTTTTATTCGCGGTTTGTTTCTCCGGGTTCGTGGCTAGCTCCGCTGTGTTCCTAGGAAATCTCCTAGAACATCCACCCACTTGTGGGTCGTAAGCCTAGTTCGTTCCTTGGGTCGTGCTTGGGACAAGGGTCAAGATTTTCCGAAAGGAATTTTTATTTGGCTCCCATTCAGCCCCCCTCTGGTCGCCGTTTTCGGTCCTTCAATTGGTATCAGAGCCGGTTAAGGATCAATCCACCTTACACGGTTCTTGATCCGCGAAGGCGATATGGAGCGAGGTGCTGGTAAACCTCCTTACTTTGATGGAACTAACTTTGCCTATTGGAAGGTGCGCATGTCTGCTTACCTCCAAGGGCTTGATACAAGATTTTGGGAGATTTGTGAGAATGAGAACTACTTTGTTCTTGACGCTCGGATCACCAATGCTCAAGTCACACAACATGCGTCAAACGCAAGAGCCCATAGCATTCTCTTCTCTTGTTGTCTCTTCCGGACTTTGAGAAGGTTTCGAGTCTCACTACGGCACAAGAGATCTGACAAACACTCTTGAGATATCATGAGGGCAATCCTCAGATCAAGTCCATACTCTTCGACACGTACCGTAGAGAGTACGAGAACTTTGCTCAGTTGGCCGACAAATCTGTTGACGGGATGTTCACTCGCTTCCAATCTATCGTCAACAAGAAGCGTGCCAATCAGGCCAACTTGCCTTATGATGATCATGAGATGGCTATCAAGCTTTTGCATGCTCTTGATCGGAAGGTGTGGGAGATGAAGGTGGCTGCCATTCAGGAGTCACCGGGCTATGATGCACTGACCGTGGACGAGCTGTTCAGCAAGCTCAAGTCCTCGGAGATTAACTACCAGACCCGGGCCAAGCTTGAAAACCCGTCGAAACCATCTATGGCATTGGTTTCTGGCCCCGGCGGTATGTATTCTTCCTCCGCTAACCCTTCACTCTCTTCGTTCTCTTTGTCTTTAATATCTGTGATAGAGGAGCAAGTGGAGGATCTTGGAGATGATGAGCTGGCCCTAGTCTCTTTCTCTTTGAACCGACGACGTGGTGGCTCGGCCAAGGGGTGCTACCATTGCGGTGATGAGGATGACTTCATCGCAAACTGCACCAAGAATGTTGCGGGCGACTTCACCAAGCGCAAGGACAAGCGCGAGCACCACTTTGAGGACAAGCAAAAGCCCAAGGGAGGCTACCACCGAAGGTCCTCAAAGAAGGTGATCGACAAGGTGAAGGCCAAGCACCGAGCCTTCCTCGCCTCCCTCAGCGACATCGATGCCTCCTCCGACGGAGATGCTTCTTCAAGCGATGATGAGTTGAAGGGAAAGGTTGAGGACAAGCTCAACGACCTATGCTTCTAGGCCGACGCCAAGCACAGTGGCTTTTGCACCATGGCGATTGAAGAAGGCAAGGTCGGCAAGCGCAAGGATGGTCCCGACTACGACTATGACTCCGACACACCCGAGGTATCACCCACCATCGAATCCCTCTCTCTCGAGCTTGAGTCCCTGATCGACGAGTTGATGAGTCAGGATGCTTTGCTCAAGCGTGCCGCTTGTGAGAGGAGCGATTTCAAGGCGAAGTACCTTAGCGCGCTTCGTGAGCTAGATTTTGCTATGGCGTCTGTGGTGGTTACCGAGGAGGTAGAGTGTGATGCTTGTGCCATTCACATGTCTAGTCTTGTCACTCTCTAGGACAAGTATGGCACTCTACTTGAGGAGGTTAGTGAGCTGAAGGCTAGGCCTAGCTTACTTGGTGCGTGCAAGTCTTGCTTAGGCTTGCGTTCTGAGTTGGCACAGAAAGATGCTAGGATTGCTGTGCTAGAGAAGGTCAGCTCAGATAGCACTAGAGAGTCGGACCGCTTTGAGGCTTTGGAGCTTGAAATTGCGTCATGCAGACACGACAAGATGCGTACCGAGGAGGAAAACACATACCTTCGGTCCATCTTGAGCTGGGTGTCATGCCGAGAGCCGCAGCTGGGGATGTTGCTTAGCCAATGCAAAAGGGCTGGTAGCACAGGAGTAGGCTTTGCTATAGGTGGGAAGGATGATAGCTTGTTTGGGAAGATTGGTGAGTGCAGTGGTTTCAGCATGAGTGAGAAACCCACCACATCTCCCAAGTTTACCAAGATCACCCCACCTAAGCCTACCAACCCATCTGAGTTTCCTATGAGAGATGGTGTGTTTGAAGAGACACCCAAAACGACTCCACAAAAGCAAGTGTGGATTGCCAAACAGAATCACCTACGCAACCCACTTGACACTCTGCTAGACATCTCTAGTGGTCCCCTTCCTAAGAAAGCTAGAGCCACCCAACCCAACAAGAGAGTGCCTACCAAGAGTGCGGTAAGGTACAATTGTGAGTATTGTGAGAGGGATGGACACTTGGCTGAGTTTTGCTTTAGGAGGAAGAGAGATGATCGGAGGTAGGTTGAGTTGAACAACTGGGACATGTACCTGAAGGACTACGAGGTTGCTACGCTAGCCGGAAAATAAAACTTTTCGACCTCATAGACCAGGATCTACTGCTAGTTACAGGTTACGGGATTACCACTAGACGCGTAGGTGCAGCGGAAGACGACTTGATGTAGTCGTGCGCGTCGCAGCAGGTAGTGCAGTTGCGTGGTCGTCCGTCTCAACGTCCCCTTCGCGTGGTTCGTCCTTGTGCTCCAGATGCAGCACCTCCGAGGAATCCCACACGTGCAGGGAGGAAGCGTTGCGCCTCCGGACTGCTAGGTCCGCGAGGAGCAAAAGGCGCGAGCGTGGGGAGGCGACGGCGGCTGCCAAAAGGCATGGATGATTCGCCCCGCGCCCACCCCTTGCTTATATAGGCGTCCTAACGAGCTCCCATGGTGGAGGCCCATTAGAAACCCTAAACCTAGTCTAATTCGGGTCCAACCCGAATTAGGCTTCCAACCCCTTAAGTGTGCGACCCTATGGGCTCACACATACATAGACATGGCCCAAGTACTCTTACTCGACCAATAGTTGATAGCGGCCTCTAGCAAGACGTGTCAACTCCTATGTATATGCTATGATCATATCAGACGAACCACTATGACCATGTACAAGTTATTCCCTTCGCCACTCGATATATGGTTCAACTCGTGGGTTAACACTTAACCCAAGCATGGCCATGCATTTGTTGATCCAATCACATGAGTGATCCAGTGATATCTCTCTCACGAAGAGAGGGGCAAATTCCATCTTGATTGTCTATGTCTCATAGCATGTTTCCCAACCACCCAAGGACCACCTTTATAACTACCCAATAACGGAGTAGCGTTTGATAGTCTCTAAGTAGATCGTTTCACATCTTGAGTACATACCACAATCTCAGGTCTAAGGACATAACGTACATGACATGAATAGAGACTTTCTCTTGTTGGGTCAGTCCAGCCTACATGTCTCGCATGTGCCGACATTATTAGTTTGACATCTCTATGTCTATGACTTGTGAAACATAGCCATCAACTAATACATGTGCTGGTCTAATATTCAAGTGTGCTCTTACAAGAATGCCGACCAGGGACTACTATTAGAATAACCATTCAGGTAATTGAGTTCCACAAACAATTCACATAATTGTCAATCAATACTAGTTGTCTATAATGGATATTCAAAGAACACTTTATTAATCATAGATACAATCGGAATATAATCATCTACATGATTAGCTCTAGGGCATATTCCCAACAGTACCACCCACGAGTTGGGGTGCGTGAACCGGTAGTTCAGAGGCGCACTACTTGGACTAGAGGTAGAATGCCTCAAGGTACTAGGCCTCAGGAGGCGAGAGCACGTGGCGGTCATGCCCGGCGAGGTACCGGTCGTGACCCATACGACTACGGGCCTCGTGGTGGCTGCTTTACACCACCTTTCTCTAGTGGACCATGTTTTCCGTATCGTGGTGATTGCTATCCCTCCGTGGGGCAGGAGATGTTTGATTTTTGTCATAACCCATTCTTTGGGCAAGTGGGACAACACTGGTATCCTTCACAGTTTACTAACCCCAGTGTTGGTCCGTTTGCTCACCCTATGTCTTTTTATTGATGTAGGAAGGAGGACTGGAGGAATCTTGGCTTGTGGATTCCGGATGTTCACGCCATATGACCGGAAGTGCCAAGTGGTTCTCCAGCCTCGACCCCGCGCGCCACACCGAGTATATCACATTCGGGGACAACAGTAAAAGTAAGGTTGTCTCCCGAGGGTCGATCCGAGTAAACTCTTCTTTTGTCCTCAAGGATGTTGCTTTGGTTGCGAATTTGCATTTTAACCTTCTTTCGGTTTTGCAACTTCTTGATGACGGTTTTGAAGTGAGTTTCCAGCCTTCACTCTCTCGGATTTTGGACTCTCGTGGTGAGCTTGTTTGTCGGATTTTACCCTTCGGGAAGGCTTTTCATGCGGATTTTACTATCTCTTCCGGACCTTCTCGTTGTCTTCTTGCCAGTTCTTCTTCTGAGCTTTGGAAGTGTCATAGGAGATTGGGACACTTGAGTTTTGACTTGCTTGCAAAGCTTAGCTCACTGGACCTTATTCATGGATTGCCAAAGCTAAAGTTCGAGAAGGATTTGGTTTGCCATCCTTGCAGACATGGCAAGATGGTTGCCGCTTCCCATCCTCCTGTGACTGAGGTCATGACCACTCGACCCGGCGAGCTCTTACACATGGACACGGTTGGTCCAGCTCGGGTCAGGTCGGAAGGAGAGAAGTGGTATGTGGTTGTAGTCGTTGATGACTACTCGAGATACTCTTGGGTGTTCTTTTTGGAGAGTAAGGATGAGGCTTTTCCTTTGGTTCGAGATCTGATTTTGAGATTGCAAAATGAGCTACCTAAGAATGCCATGAGAGCTATCCGCAGTGACAATGGCACAGAATTCAAAAATGCTCACTTTGCATCTCTTTGTTCTTCTTTGGGACTCGACCATCAGTTTTCCTCACCTCACACTCCTCAGCAGAACGGTGTTGTTGAGCGCAAGAATCGGACCCTTGTTGAGATGGTCAGGACGATGCTCGACGAGCACAAGACTCCTAGGCGGTATTGGGTCGAAGCACTCAGTTCTGTTTGCTATGTTTCCAATCGCATCTTTCTCCGAGCTTTCAAGTAAAAGACTTCTTATGAGCTGCGATTTGGGAGACCACCCAAGGTAAGCCACCTACGGGTGTTTGGGTGCAAGTGTTTCATCCTCAAGAAGGGCGGTAAGTTGGACAAATTTGAGTCACGATCTTCTGACGGTATCTTTCTTGGTTATTCCACTCACTCTCGTGCTTATCGTGCACTTAACCTTGAGACTAACTGAGTGATGGATACTTGTGAGATTACTTTCGATGAGACTATGCCCTGTGTTTCCACCGCTTTTGAGCTTGCAGGTGATGATGAGGTGAACACTAGCATCTTTGTGGAGGAGGAGCAGGACGATGCCGATTGGGGTGATCCCAAGCCAACTCCATTGGCTGCCCCCGTCGACCCTGCGACGTCTACTTCGGCTGACGGTCCCGACCCAACTACTTCCTCTACATGGGGGTCGTTCGAGCAGCTTCCTCAGTCGGTGCCCGTTGCACCTGAGGGAGCTCCAGCTGCTGTCGAGGGGGAGGCCACTTTGTCCAGGCAGGCTCCCCGCCACATCCAGCGGCAGCACCCGCCGAAGAACATCATCGGCGACATCGACCGACGAGTCACGTGGTCTAGGTCCTATCTCTCTCACTTTTCTCATTTGGCTTTTGTCGCGTCTTTTTAGCCCCGAGATGTTGGACATGCTTTGATGGATCCGGATTGGGTCAATGCCATGCATGAGGAGTTAGAAAACTTTGAGCAATACCGCGGTTGGGTCTTAATTCCTCCACCACCTAGTTGTCACCCCATAGGTACCAAATGTGTTTTCAAAAATAAACAAAGTGAGGATGGGGTGGTAGTGCGCAACAAGGCTAGGTTGGTAGCTCAAGGCTTTTGTCAAAAGGAGGGAATAGACTATGAGGAAACCTTTGCTCCCGTAGCTCGTTTAGAAGCCATTAGAATCCTTCTAGCTTTTGCGGCTTCTAAGGGTTTTAAACTTTTTCAAATGGATGTTAAAAGTGCTTTCTTAAACGGCTACATAGAGGAGGAAGTTTATGTTAAACAACCTCCCGGTTTCGAAAATCCCAAGTTTCCAAACCATGTTTTTAAACTTCACAAAGCTTTGTATGGTTTGAAACAAGCAGCTAGAGCATGGTATGATAGGCTAAAAACCTTTTTGCTTGCTAAGGGCTTTAAAATGGGATTGGTAGATAAGACGTTGTTTCTCCTCATGCAAGGCAAAGACACTCTCCTTGTCCAAATATACGTACGTGGTTGATATCATCTTTGGTGGTTCTTCTCATGCTCTTATTGCCAAGTTTGCAAATCTTTTGAGCAGGGAATTTGAGATGAGCATGATGGGAGAGTTGACTTTCTTTCTCGGGTTGCAAATCAAGCAAACCCGGGAAGGGACGTTGGTGCACCAAGGCAAGTACACGAAGGATATCTTGAAGAAGTTTGACATGGGTGAGTCAAAGCCTCTTTCGACGCCCATGTCGACTATGACTGCCTTGGATGCGAACGAGGAAGGAGAGGCAGTTGACTAGATGGAGTACCGAAGCATGATCGGGTCGCTTCTGTACTTGACAGCGACTTGGCCGGACATCCAGTTCGCCGTCTGCTTGTGTGCACGCTTTTAGGTGTCTCCACGGACTTCGCACAAGTAGGCGGTGAAACGCATCATGAGGTACTTGCGCTTCACTCCCGAGTTTGGACTTTGGTTTTCCACCTCTTCCTCTCTTGTGCTTTGCGGTTATTCTGATGCTGATTTTGCCGGTTGCCGTCTTGATCGGAAGTCCACTTCTCGTACTTGCCAGTTTCTTGGGTCTTCTTTAGTGTCTTGGTCTTCTCGCAAACAGTCTAGCGTGGCACAGTCGACGTGCGAAGCTGAGTACGTTGCCTTGGCTAGCTGTTGCTCGCAGTTAATTTGGATGATTGCCACTTTGAAGGATTTTGGTCTTGAGCTTAATAAGTGTAATGATCCACAATTTCCTCGAAGGGAAATTCACATAATGTGATAGTCCCAGGAATACCAAACTATCACATTATTATTATACAACTGATACCACAGTCATACATCATAGATTAAAAGTTTACAAGTATTACAAGTTAGAGATTCACACCCTACTACAACACGATACTAGCGGAAGACGCACACGAAGCGATATCAAAGTAGACATAGCGCGCCAGCGGGTGAAGAGTCCTCCTTCATAGGCAACCTTGAGCGTAGGACAAGACCACCTAATCCTCCAGATCCTTGTTGTTGTCATCGAAGATGGCATCCAAACCTGATAAATAACTTTCAGTATGATTTGTACTGGCCACTTTTTCCCACCCTATGCTTTGCGTTTTCTTTGTGGTAAGTGGAATGCAAGGATATATAGCAAAAGACCTATTTATGGTTGTAGTTTGCCTATGCATATAATAATCAATATTTAATATATATAATTGTATCTCAAGTTTTAACACATTCCCACCCATCTATCCCATCCACACACATCTCACCACACTCTCACTCTCTAGGCGACAAGGACAACTCCCTCTCGTCCTTGTCTCAGCGGCTCACAGCCGGATCCTGCAAAACCCAGGGGGAGAGAAGAAAGGACTCATCTCACTACTCAAGAGAAGCGTAGGTCAAGGGAATGTCCATAACCGGGGACACGGATATACGTATAGATCGATCAACTCTGCAGAGTGTGTACACCTATACCAACAAGATCGCCATCATCGACGTTGTGCAACGCCTAGGCCGATAACGGGCTATCTCTCGATCCGGAACGATACCATCCTGCCACTCAGCCCTGGGGCTCCCCGGCGCACCGGCAAACTGAGACTGGGAGATGCAGCACCTGACGACCGTGGTACTGCACATCTAGGATGGTACGGGCCTCAACACCGGTACCACCCACTCTATATCACCTATCAACCTGGCAGTAATGACATCGCACAAAACGGTAGACATCCACACCCCGCCCATTCAGGGACGAGTGGTGTGCACGAAAGTTCCCAAGGTTCTGGTCCACTCGATAAATAGTTCCTAGGTAGGATCAGACATGTCATCTCCACAATCGGGGTACTCCCCCGTGCCATCACAGCACCTCTATCCCAGGGTTCGCCCCGGATCTCCTCAGAACACAAGTACCCACCACAGGTACCTCACATGGGGATGCCTAGGTCGCACCCCCGGCAAGACTCGTCCCACAGACTCATCGTAGGACCTGTCTCATCGACTCAACCCTCACCATAGACCCAAGACACACACCAAGATCTCCCCAAGTTGTTATCATTATAACGGCACACAGTGCCTAGCCACTCACAAACAATCCTCCACTCAGCATCACATCATAGACATAATGCGAAGTAGAAGTAAGCCACGAGAAAGTAAGTAAAGCGAGTGTCTATCCTAACAGCGGGTGTGCAGGGGTAAGTTTGCAACAAGGTAAAGGCTTTCCAAGCAAATCTACCATGCAACCTATGAGTTTAATTGCAAAAAGTAAAGCACTAGCATCTATGTATATGCATGTCTAATAGGATTCTACGAGGTTGGGTGGGACCTGGCACCTGTTTGTTATAGATCAATATATTCATCCACATCATGTTGTTGTCCATGTCTCCTGCCTCCAACGGATCACCGGTCCGATCAACATCGCCCGTGATGCAACTACCTCGTCAAAGCGACAAGCAAAGCAAAAAACAATCAATTCTCGACCAAGATCCAAACTAAAGACAATGAGACACGGAAAGAGCAGCTAAACAACAAAAGACACCAAGGACTTAGCCCTCATGGTGGTTGTCCGCTTTCCTCGGGCTCAAAACAAAACATGAGTGGTTGTCTATTAAGCATAAACTCGATTCACGACCCCGAAATAGCCACACTTCCTAGGTTGATGGTGTCAACCTGTATGGCTTCAAGAGAAAGGGCCTGGACTCTAGCTTAACTTAAACATACACGACAGCTTGCGGCCTTTCGATCCGGGTGTCATGGGAATTGACAGGCACCGAAAAGATTGCAAGCAGGAGAGAAGACAAGCACAACAGGGGTCGGCCTTTGTAGCCTTATACCCCACAAGTCGCAACTAAGCACAAAGGAGAAAGAACGAACAACAACGCAAGATGAGAGAGTTGTGATGTGTCCCACAGACTTCGGCTTATACGCCACGGAAATTAGCGCAAGCAAAAGAGAATGGGACAAAAGAAACTGGGGAAGGTTTGGCTAGGCTGTCAGTATCATGTGCTTGGTAAGGATAGTTTTCTGACGGTCGATCAAGTCGACTCGCATGGTTCCAAAGACATGACATAGACCATAGCTTTGCTAACCAGAAGAAAGGTTGCAACGGGGCAAACAAAGAAAAGGGGAAGTGGTCTACTTCTCCCAATGCACATGCCATGGCAAAAAGCGAGGCATTGGAAAGGAGCAACACACAAGAGAACAAACAACACCCAATTCCACTTGTAGGGTACCACGACCTACGTGCACTAATTGCACCTAGACACCCCTAAGGCCTTAGCGGTGCGGTTGTCACTGCAAGAACCTAAGAAGTTGACAAGACCCGATATGTGACAAGACCCGATATGGATCGGTAAGGGATTGGCCCGATCTTCACGATAGTAGGTCACGAATCAAGAGATAACTTGCTGTGAACAGAGGGGGATAACTAGCTTTATACCTGTCCAAGGTTGGATGCGACCAAGCGACGAGGAGAGAGGCACCGAAACCGCGAAGACTTCGACTTGATCTCCGAACGACCGCAGAACCACAATCTGGAACTAATCCACACAATACGGCGCAGCCTAACGGAAGCAGTAGAGCACGAAGTAGGCGATTCCAGAGGAATCACTTCACAAGTCCAAGAAGAACAAGGAAGAACAAAGGTTTGAGTAAGACACTCAACAGCTCGACTGCAATACCATATAGGTTCTTAATTCATCAAAAGTTTTTCTAATAGCTTAGATGCAGGGGATATATATACTAGGAACAACAGTCCTAGATAGGTGTAAAAATGAAACAAAGCTTTTGAAGATAAGCTATGTGAAAGGTCACCACGAGATAGCATCCCGAAGTGGTCTCGCGTGACTGCTGGCCTTCAGAGCAGTTTCCACTAAACTGATCATAATTCTTTATTGGGAAGTCCAAATGACGAGCCGTTTGTTGGGTGTGAAAGTAGACTTCAAGAGCTTTCCAGACATGTATACCAAGCATCACGAACCATTCTAGAATGGTACAGTTTCGTAGGAGAAGTTGAACCAATATTCTGTCCTGTGAAACTGATGGCCTTCTGAGCAGTCTTGACTAAATCGTGTATATCTCAAGATTGGCACGTCCAAAATGGGGTCAGGTTTGTTGCATTAGAAAGTAGACTTGAAGAGCTTTCCAAAATGTCTTCAAGGGCCTCAAAAGCTTCTCGGAGTGCAGAGATATGGACATTTCTTAAACTGGTCCGTTTTGGAACTGAACTGGTCCGTTTTTGGTTTGTAGCTTTTCTTCATGTAGAGTAACATTCTCCTCTTGATGTATATACCTAAGTACAATAAAAGTAGAACACTTAGGTAGTATAACATTCTTAGAATTATTAAAGTTAATTTCAGCTAGGAATGAATTCACCTCTTCATATAGTTTAGTGGCACGACTACATGTAATTGGACCATGATTTATATCATTTGTATAAGATGGTGAATCTTCTTCATGTTCCACCACATGACAAGCTGGCATGTCCTCATCATCCTCCCCCTCTTGAAAAGGAGTCGTCCTCGACTCTAATTCTTCCAATCCAAAGAATTGTACTAGGACATCGCTTTGTAGTATTATGATAACATCAAGATCTTCTTCTTCCATCACACCAAGGTGTTTGAATCTATAGTCATATAAACCAAGTAGTAGCCGTATAGGTGAAAGACAAAAGGAGTTGGAATAAAGTGTAGCTTTCACCTTGAATGGATACTTAGAACTAATGGTGAATGTTGATTGCATTGGCACGGTCTCATCATCCTCTCTCCCTTTATGAAAAGTAGTCCACGACTTTTGTTTACCTAAAAACAATCTTGAAAAAACAAAGGATGGATGTACATGATAATTCCAATAATCATTTGTGTCATTACAGTCATTATTTTGTTTTTTAGGTAAGAAACATTCTCTCAACTTTGAAGAACTTGCAAATAGTTTTGAACATGGGAGCACACAAATTTCTTCCAACCCAATCATTTGATTCATGTTATCATGTTTTATCTTTGCAAGATCACATATATCAAAAGATAAGAATGAAACAATATTGACATCCGTACTGAGTGGGTCAGAGAAGCACCTGTCAAACTCAATGGTTCCAAAAGATGATGAACAGTTTTCTAGTGGAAGAATTGAACATGTTTGCTCAAGATTTATTTCTTTAGATAGAAGATATGAACAAGGGAACAACATTTTTTATTCTTTATAGAAGTTACTAGACAATCTTTTCATCTCAAATTCAGAAAAATATGGCTCAAAATAATTATTACAACGTTTATTTAACTTCGAATCAGCAAGCTTATCACAAGTTATGTAAATAGCACAAACAAAGAACTTACTTTCAGCATGATGTCCAATCAAATTTAATGTAAACTTACAACTGTAGGGAGTATTCAAAGATTTCAAGGATGATATATTAAAAACATTCTCAAGGATTTTATTGATGTCAACATATTTATCAAACATGGTATAGCCCACACAAGAAGGATGAGATTTTTTTGTGAAGAATTCATCATGAGTATATACTTTCACACTATCAAATCTATTTGCATGCAATGTATCACATATATGAATATGCAACATCATGTATATTAACCATATCAAAGCGTAGAAAAGATCATGTATGTTTGAACAATGGTCATTAACGTACAAAATTGCAGCACATGTATGAGCATGTGAATCTAGTAAATCAGCACTATGATCCATTGCACTTGAACCCTTCTTATCATAATTACTCACAAATTTATTTTGCAAACTCAAATCTGAAATATTTTCATTACCTTTTATAGTTTCAAATGGTGCAAGTATCATGGATTGTGCCTCTGAAATTTTACCATTTTTCTCATCATGGTACAGGTTTGGAGCAACACACAATTGGTTCAAATAGATGGACACCATCTCACTTCCCTCAACAAGTATGGTGATGTCAACGACAACCATCTCTTTCTTATCCTCGTTGCAAACATGCACATTTGGAAAGACAACACTAGGAGTAGAGATAAGAGTATTAGTTTCAGAAATATCCTCACATGACCTACATTCTAACTCTCCATTTTTGTGTGGTGTATCTCTCACACTCGCATTGTGGATACTCTCAACCTCACACAACTCACTTTAAATCTCACTCTCTCTGAGTTTGGCTAGGTGGCTCTCATTCTCACATAGGTTTTGATGCACGATTACTTCAACATCTTGTGAAGCAACATATGCATATGTATCATTGTCCATGACCAGCACTTCATCTTCCTCGTCAAATATTGGGGGCAAGTCATAATTCACCACATCTTTTGCTTCATGAGCCTGCATCACACAATGAACAAGAGTAGAAGAAGGTATTATCATGTTAGTAGTAAATAATTCCTCACATGATTCATCTTCTTTTTCGCTCAATTTTTGTGTATCTCTCTCACACTGAATATTGTGGCTCTCCTCCTCACATATAGTGGAATCTCTCATATTTTCATTTTGAACTCTCACACTCAATTTTGGTTGGTGGCACTCTTTCTCACATGGGTTTTACTGTCCATATGATCTTCCATGCGCCTCTTGCTGAATTTTTCTTTGGGAGGACATACAATAATCTTCATCATAAATGAGCACACGGGGGCAAAAACTATGCCCATGAGCACCTCTCCCATGCTGTCTACTATAGACAACGCGACCACAATAAGAGTTGGACCGGCTATGTTGTTGTGGAGTCCAAGTGCTTGCTATAGGAAGACGTTCATTCAACATCCTTTCCATGGCCAAGAGTGAGTTTTCCATTTGGCGCAACTCAGCCCGTGAAACAGGGGATTCTTCTTCTCCATGACGACCACCATGAATACTCAAATTGGATCCTGTCATGTTAGCACTTATGCAAGAAAAGTGGATAGGTAAATTTGTGGAATCACACAACCTCACCTCTTACTTACCAATGTTCTTGCCTGTTCTCGAGGACAGTGATTGTGCTAGTGTAGCAGCTGTTGACACAAAAAGCGTCAGGATCTGCGAACACCTCGGGCTATTACCCAAAGCTCGGTATTCCGGAGGCGTGCCAGTCGATTTGACCAATCAATCGACAAGGATGATAACTAGAACAAAACTGAACGAGACAACGGCGATGCGCCCAGATGTCAAGGCTCAGATTGATCAAGGATAACTAGAGCAGAGCTGAACGAGGCAAACAGCGATGCGCCCGGAATGCCAAAGCTCAGAGGTACTCCCATGCGGAACTTACAAGGATTTGACGGAGATCAAGATGATGCAGCCCGTCGAAGCTTGAAGAACTCGTTGATAAACTACAGCTAATGCAGTAAAAAGGTAAATTGCAATAAAAGTAGAATAAGATAAAATTGGTTTGTTTTTTATTGGATTGATTGTCATGGCCCTCGGGCACATATTTATACTCCCGCATGGAGAGTTGTACAAGGACACGACTCATAACCTTCCTAAAACAAACTCCTATTTTTAAGGAAACTGACTTACGCAGGAGTCGGATCTAAAACAATAATATTTATTTCCCTAAATAAACACACCTATTTTAAAGGAAAATAAACGACTCATGCAAGAGTCAGACTCAAACTACTATAATAATACTCGTACAATACACCAATTTCCTTATACTTTCTTCGATGAAAACTTTCCATTGGCAGGTCCCTCCAATCCGCGACTTCCTTCTCTGGCCACCTGCAGTCTTCTGCTGACATCAAACGCTAAGTTATGATGTACTCATCGGCATCTCATGTCCATCGGCATCGGCAACACTTCCCGATCGGCGACCTTGTATTGGTAACTGACTTCACCAACCGATCCCTATCGGCAATCGGCAACCACTTTTCAACGACAAACGGTGATGCCTCTTTATCGGCAATCGACAATATCTCTTCATCGGCAGTCGGTAATCTGTCCCCCTATCGGCAATCGGCATCAGCGACTCCATAGCTCAAACTATCCGACTTCACCAATCAACCTTTGTCGACAAGGACCATCCAGCTTCCATCGGCAGCACACTTAGTCTTCCCGCAGTATACTCCCATCGGCAATACTGGCCCAAGATTTCCTGATGCCGATGGAGAACAGCTGCTGACCAGTCAAGCCTTAGCTCATTTGACATGTTGAAAAATGGTGTCAACACATGCCCCCAGTTTCAGAGCGTATAATATTTTACGTGCCAAAATTCTCTCCACTAGCCGTTGCTGTAGCCGTTACCTCCGAGATAGATGCACAGTTTTCTCGATCTCTGAGTGTGGAACTGCAATTTAATAATAAAATCCCTTGATTGTAGCACAAACAGTTGCAGACCACCTCGATCACCGCGCGTATCTACCGCGGGCCTCTCCACATTCCTGCACAGTGTGGGCCGCAACCCCAAAATGCCCTTGAACAAGCTTATAAAAGTTACCGGGATCCACACTACCTTTTTACCCCGAGCTCACTTTCACTTTCACCTTCCTGCCTTCGTCTTCAACCTCCAGCCGCCCTCAAAGAACACGAGCTCGAGCAACAATCCTTCTTCGCAATCAAGGACGAACTGCAAGCACTCCCCTGACTCCAATGGCGATCCAAGTTGACATCCCAAAGGTAAGGCTCATTCTCCATCCAATCCAACCTCCTTCTGGTCCTTTTCCGCACGAATCTAGATTTATCCCCGTTCCTTTTTTCTGATTTTTCCCCTTCTCTCCTTCGAACCCTAGGAACTGTATAACAAGGTAGTGATCCCGCTCACTGGTTCCACCTTCAGCTGCCTAGGCCCCATGGGCAATCTTGATCCCAGCTTCTTAATCAATGCGGAAACCAATCGGATCCCATTCAGATCTAAATGCTTCAGTCTAGGGTTGTGGAAGGATGCCTTCCACTCATGGCCCAAGCCCACCAAAGGATGGAAGAACCGGTATCTTAGGGTCGCTAGGGCGCAGCAAGTTTACTGGCAAGAGCGCAGCTTGGACCAATGCATCAGGCTCTCCATTGCCGATATGGAGAAGAACGAGAACATGTTAATAGCTGCCTCTTATTTCTGGTCTGACACTATGAATGCTTTCTTATTCCGACATGGACCAGCTACCCCCACTCTTGCCGACGTTCACATGTTGACCGGCTTAGACGTCTCTTCTGCCGATACCTTTACTTTATTTAATAGAAAAGCCGAGCACAGAGTAAACACTCGGAACATTAGCGGTTGGACGGGTTACATTCAGGAGCACCAGAAAACAGGATCGGTAAATCAGAGGGAGCATGCCACCTTCCTGAACATGTGGCTGGACAAGTTCATCTTCTGCGGCAGGGCAGTTGGGCCCACTACCATGTATCTTCCAGTAGTCGAGCTACTTGCCGATGGGACAAGACTTCCCCTAGGCAGATATCTTCTAGGATCGGTATATCGCCTGCTCCATCAAGCATCCCAGAAGTTACTGCTAGGTGAGCACATCGGTAACCTTGGAGGTCCCTGGTGGTTCATAAATATGTGGCTGAACGCACAGATGCAGAAAGCACTTCAATTTGACCTGTTCGCCCAACGGTTCCCGAGAGACATACCGGAAGATCATCAGTGCAAGGATGACGAATCGGCAACTCGCCCTCCACTCAACTTTGGAGAGGCCATTATAGTGTTGCCCGGGACCGAAGCCGATGCTGAACAATTCGGCATGCTTTTTCAGGAGTTCTATAACGGAATTCCTGCCACAGAACGGCTTTGGTGGCCATATGCCGATGAAGACAACTAGTTCCCACTGCTATTTAACCTTACCGATGGGAATGTGCCTGAGAACCAGATAATTATGAAGGCCAGCATTACTCCCCGAGCTATTCCAGTGAACATCTTCGCATCGGGAAAGAACACCCCTCCATCATTTGAGTTCTACTACCCATCGGCAGCGGCAAGACAGCTGGCATTTTGTCAACTGCCGATCAAGCTCTGTTATTCCAAGGTAGTGAAGCCCAGGCAAACATTCTCCAGCGCTCTAGACTGGAACAAGGTTGTCAACCTTCCTCCCCATGCCGATGTGTCAGACCTTGATCTGTCCTCCTGGTCACCAACCTCCTTTATTACAAATGAGTACAAGTTTTGGTGGCAAGAATGGAGGTGTCAACTATTTGCCAAGTCGTCGCACTACTATCGGCACATGATCGATGCCGATCACATTGTCCCCGATGACGCAGCAAGTCTTTTATTCCAATGCATTCCTTGTTACTTTGTTTCTATCATCGGCATCTGATCCTTTTACGCTTAGCAGGTTGACGATCCGACTCCTCCGACGAGCAGGAGTGGCAAGCCCTTCAAACTCCGAATGATGAGTCCCGTATCACTCATCGGTAACAAGGCCCCCACGTTAGCGACCTTCACTCCTCAACAGGTACCCACATCGACACCTGCAAAAGCCAAGGCTACATCGGCCGCTGCTGCTGCCCTGACGCGGGTGTTTGCAGTAAACTCATCTTCACTCATACCGATCATATACTGTTTAATCGGCAACATTTACTTTGTATAACTTGCATTGAATATTTTCAGGCTATGAGGTCATCGGCAGCTGCTTCCAGCAGACAAGTACCTCCAAGTTCGGCCGCCGATGCCCCCCAATCCTCGTCGAAACGGGCTGGATCTCCTACTGCTGCGCCAAGAAGGAAAAGGCGCTTGAGGCTGGCCAGTCCATCCTCACCATCGGCTTCGACCGCGCCGCCATCTACCACTGCGCCATCGGCAGGACTGTCAGCAACCCCAATTCCCGATCACCCGATGGATGACATCTCCGATCAGGAGATCACTATACCCGCTACAATAGAGGCGGCATCGCCATCGGCACCACCAACCGATGTCCCTGATGAGGCGACTCCACCCACTGCAGCAGCTGAGGCAACATCGACATCGGCACCGTTGGCAGAAGTTGCTGATGAGACGGTTCCGCTCGTTGTAGCGGCAAAGGCAACATCGGCATCGACACCATCAACCGAGGCTCCCGATGAAAGAGCGGCATCACCACCACAACCAGGTATCACACCGGAAGTAACGCCAGCGACAACACTACCATCACCAATGGCGTCGACTGCTCCCCTGGCAGAAGCTCAGTCATCGGCAACTGCTACCGATGTCCAAGACGAGGCTGAGCCATCTAGTATGTCAAGCCCTGGGCGAGAAATCCGCTTCAAGATGGTAAGTCGGTCATCTAAAAACGCATAGTAGTGCTATGATCGGCACACTTTAACTCCTTCACTTTCAGGCCCAAGATTCCCCAGACAGCCTATTCTCCTTCGGCGTCAACCCCCAGGACGAGGAGCACCAAGAAGGCCCCATTCGAGCCGACAGCTTATTCTCCTTTGCTGTCGACATTGCCGATGACGACGAGGAGGAAGAAAGCTTTGTTCCAACTCTATCGGCAGAAGTGAAATCCAAGCTCGAGGCACTACTCTCTCAGTTGCAGATAGATACATCTCAACTCGTCCAGGATTCAACTGCAGCAATGGCCATCTTCAAAGATATCCAAGGCCAACTACCTGCCGATGCAGAAGAGGTTCTTCTCCAAGCAGCCTTCCTTGAGAGCCGTCGATTGCAATACCAACGGGTATCAAGCCGTATCGCCAGCAGGAATGCTCAATCGAAGCTTACGGAAGAAATGCTTAGGTTTAAGCAAACTGCCGATGAGAAGCACAAGAACATCGGCCAAGTAGAAGCTTCCAGCACTGAGCTTGAACAGGCTTTCATCCAGCTATCGGCAAGAAAGGAAGAGCTGCAAGCTGAGCTGAGAAAGGTTGAGGAGTCCTTGGATGCAGTCGCCCAGAAGAGAGCCCAACTTACCGATACCATCAAATCTCTGCGATAAGAGAGAGATAACAATGCCCTACAAGCCATCATTCTAAAGAAGAAAATCAAGTCGGTTGAAGGCTCTGCCGATGAAGATGCCAGGGAGATAGAGGAGATAGAACAAATTCGCCTGCGTGCGATATCAGTTATCCACTCCCTGTGGTAACTCATTAAATTCCGTCACATTGGCAAATGTAATATTGATACTTGATTTTTTCTTAAGACAATGTCAATGTGCTTTTACCGATGTATTATAACCTTTTCCTTTCATCGGCATTCAAACGAGCACGCCATATGTCAACTCCGAGAGTTTCCGGAATGTACGCATCGCTGGGAGCAGACCGTCTTATTCGATAAGGATCCCCCCCAATTAAGAAACCATCTTCCAAGCCTATGACTTAGTCCCAATCGGTAACATCAACTTTCATACCAGAATACCATCGGCAAACCCTTTCACCTAGTTATCGGCAACCGTTACCGACACCATGACTTATCAAATCGGCTAAAATCCTCAGTAATCCCAACTTTTAGCAGACCCTGGTATTTAGCCCGATTGTAACAATAATCGGCAACGAGGCTTCATACTTCCATCAGACCAAAATTAGGACAACGCCGATAGACCCACCAAAGAGTATAAGGAGTAACTCCCAGGACGCGTGCACCACACACTTAGTCGTCGTACGCAAGCGCGGCAGAATCATTCTTACAACCATCTTCCCCTAGCGGTTAACGAATTCATCGGTAGTACGGCGTTTCGTACACAAATCATCGACCGATGCCCCCAAGTGTAATAACTGGAATCGCCAGAGTTTGCCGAGTGCGGCCCCCAAGCCAAAACGTCCAAGATTGAACCCGGTTAGACCATCGGCAATATATTGTTGTCTGCCAATGGATCTCCACCCTTGCGCTTTGGCCTCCACTGCTTCTCCCCTGAAGGAATTTCAGTGTCATATAAGTTATTACGGCGCTCTCGCTGAATTCTTCTTTTTTGGGTTTTTGTTAGACCCTTAGGGCACCACTGAGGGAGTTTGGTTTTCCAGACGGGCTGGTGCTGCCTTTCATTGTTTGCATCGGCCCTTCTCCGATGTTTGAATCTATGGAGAACGCTTCCTCATCGGATGTTCTTGTCTTGGTTCGCTCCTCGTTCTCCTCTTGACCAGCCTGCCCGCCAAGCCTGCTATGGGCACTAAGCTTGCCCCCCAGCCGGTCATGTACCGACCTCTTCCCTCTGAGTGGCTCGGCGTACCTGGATGCCCGATCATCAAAACGAGATCTATTACCTGACTGATCGGCAGTGTGATACCCGTTGCATTCAGGACAGTTATCGGCAGTAGGTATCTTAATGCCTTCTTCCCAATAGTGAACGAAGAAGGGACACCTCCAGTGGTTCTTCTGCCGAAGCCATTCCTGTTCCCTCTTTTCCTACTGATGTTGCTCCTTTTGCGATTGCCAATACTCCTTCCTCGGCTGTTTGCGAGTGATTACAACGCTAGGAGCCTATTGGCACTGCTACCTTGATCGACAATTCTCTTGCCTTTCCTATCATCGGCAAACTTCTCTACGTCACGTTTAGCCACTTGATGATCAGGATCTACCGATGCATTTCTTCTGGCAGCATCCGATGTTAGCACCTTAGTCTTTCCACTGGTCTCCACCATATTATTTGGAAACGGGCGCTGATCAAGTTCCATCGGTTTCTGGACTTTAGGACTTTTAAATTTGATCCGTCCAGAGTCAATTTCTGACTACAACTGCTGCCTGAACACTTTGCAGTCATTGGTACTATGAGAAGTTGCATCGTGCCACTTGCAGTACCTGGTCTTATCCTTGAGTTCCTCGGCCGATGGAATTACTTGATTAAGGGCTAGCTTAATTCGCCCTTCCTGAAGTAATAAGTCAAATATCCCATCGGCCTTCGTGACATCGAAGGTGAACTTTCCAGTTTTCATTTGGCCGAGCGGACAAGGTATCAGCTCCTCATCTTTTACCCATTCAATAGTGAAGACGTTCACCTCCCCATCTGACTCGGAGTCCCCTTGTCCAACGAAGAGCACTTTTGCGCTCCAGGTCTTCTTAGGCTCGAACGATTCAACATCCTGATCGGCCTCTGCGATATCAAAGGTGAAACTTTCTAATTCGGCATCGCTGATACTTGGTTCTCCATCCAAGTCTGAAGCTTCCACTTCCTCGGTCGAAAACACCTTTGTGTCTGGATCTTGCCGATGCGCAGACTCGCTCACTGGTTGGGCAGATGGATGCATTTCTTCATATTTCCGTGGTGAGCAAGCCGGAGCAATTGATACATCACCAGCACCAATTTGTTGAACGTTATGCATCGGCTGCCTAACCGATGAGCAATTCCGGACGCCTACTGGCTGAGTAGATTGATGTATTTCTTCACATCTTTGTATTAAACGGGCCGAAGCGATCGATCCATTAACAATCTGTTGAATATTATGCATCGGTTGATTAACCGATGGGCAACTCTGAAAGCCTACTGGTTGAGTAGGTTGATGTACTTCTTCAGGTCTCGACGTCGAAGTACCTGAGATGTTTAGTGCGTGCACAGCACTAGTCATGATGACACCATACATCAGCTGTGTTGCCGATGACTGATTTTGCTCAGTTGCTAGCTTGTGTTGTGGCATTATATTTATTACATTCATCGGCTGCTGTACCGATGTCCCATTGTACACTTTTTCTTACGAGTATTGCAGTGTAGTACTCATCAGTTGATGCACCGATATTTCATTCTAAAGACTCGCTGAATGACGCTGCGGAGCCCCTGCCGCTTGGTACTCAGGCTGCACATATTGCTGCTGAATCGGCAATTGACCGATCCAACCTACATTAGGTGTCATCGGCACATGACTTACCGATGGCTGATAACCGGCTGACTCTTGCAACCCTTGTACCTTCGGACGATAGCATTGATCTGCAAGTACCATAGGCTGAGCAACGATTGTCGATGCAGGCTGATTGGCCTTTGACACGCTTCGCATCGGCCAAGAATTTACCATCGGTTGATAGCCAGCTGACATCTGTCGTTCTTGTACCCTTGAATGATCACCTTGACCTTGTTGTATCGGCCAAGAAGTTACCGATGGTTGGTAGCCAACTGACGCCTGCCGTTCTTGTGGCACCGGATGATTGACAGCATAGCTACCTTGATTAGCAGGTGTTCCAGTTTGTAGAACCATTGCCGCCACGGGTTGACTTGCGACTGCTGGGCCTTGTTGTATTGGCCAGTGACTTGTTGACGGTTGGGCGTATGACACTCTGGGTACTGCCGTTTGCAGATTTCTCGTTGGCAACTGCATCGTTGGAGATGTAGCATAATGCATCATCGGTTGTACAGATGTTGCCGACGCCATGGGAACCTTCCACCCTGCGTGGTTATCCTGGACCAATCTGGAATCAGTAGATAAACTTAGAGACATACCGTATCCCCAACAGTTGGCAGAAGTTGGCTGATTCTGGATCACAGATCCAGACATTGTCGAAGCCACCAGATTTGTGTTCACATGAGTAGTGCTCATTGGGTTCAATCGTGGTGGCGCGATCCCATCGGCAGATCGGCTCATAACTGGTGTGGACACCCTTGGAACCGCCGATGAAGTCGCAACATATGCCGATCCGAGTTGACGATACTCTGGACCAACATAATATGGTGCCTGTCCCTTGAAAGCTTGGTTGACAGCATTGCATACAGTATCGGACAGCGCACTGGATTGGCTAATTAATACATTATTTAATGCATAATTAACCGTTTCTTGTACTTTACCAGGATCGGCGTAGAAAGTAGTCTGCCGTGGCGACGGCGGATCTTGCTTCTGTACTGCTTCGCCGATCTCGTTTAGGCTGAAGGATCTAAGATATGAGCGCTTGTATTCCTCCATCGCCTGCTCCATAGCTTGCCTCTAATGACCTGTCAGATCTGCTGTGGAGACTGTCAGATCATGATTAGTCATGATAGGTATATAATTTATATAATTCGGTCCCACCGAGCGTGCCAAAAGAGGTGTTGACACAAAAAGCGTCAGGATCTGCGAACACCTCAGGCTATTACCCAAAGCTCGGTATTCCGGAGGCGTGCCAGTTGATTTGACTAATCAATCGACAAGGATGATAACTAGAACAAAACTGAACGAGACAACGGCGATGCGCCCAGATGTCAAGGCTCAGATTGATCAAGGATAACTAGAGCAGAGCTGAACGAGACAAACAGCGATGCGCCCAGAATGCCAAAGCTCAGAGGTACTCCCACGCGGAACTTACAAGGATTTGACGGAGATCAAGATGATGCAGCCCGTCGAAGCTTGAAGAACTCGTTGATAAACTATAGCTAATGCAGTAAAAGGGTAAATTGCGATAAAAGTAGAATAAGATAAAATTGGTTTGTTTTTTATTGGATTGATTGTCATGGCCCTCGGGCATATATTTATACTCCCGCATTGAGAGTTGTACAAGGACACGACTCATATCCTTCCTAAAACAAACTCCTATTTTTAAGGAAACTGACTTATGCAGGAGTCGGATCTAAAACAATAATATTTATTTCCTTAAATAAACACACCTATTTTAAAGGAAAATAAACGACTCTGAAAGGATCAAGATGCCCAAGAGGGGGGTGAATTGGGTTTGTTTTAAATTTCTAAAGCAAATATGAAAACCTATCAAATGCCAATCACCCCCTAGTGCCTATCATCCGTGTGACCTAGCTAGAAAGCGGTAGCAGTTCAAGGGAATTAAAAACAACCTAAGCAATTCTAGTAGGAAATGCAAAGACAAGACGGAAAATAATGCGGAAATGTAAAGGGCTAGGGAAAAGAAAATCTCATTGACGCAGCGATTTTTTCCTGAGGTATCGAGGTGTCGACACAACCCTAGTCCTTGTTGGAGCACCTCGCAAGGTATCGCTCCCCCTCTACCCGCGCAAGGGTAGAGTGCTCTCTACGGGCTGATTCTTCGCCACTCCGGCTCGGTGAATCGCCCACAACCGATCACAAGAGCTTGGAGAAGAGCCGCCAACAATCTTTCGGCGGTCACTTCCTCCAAACACCACCAAACCGTCTAGGTGCTCTCGAACACCAAGAGTAACAAGCACAAGACCTTCACTTGACCCACTCAAGGCTAGGAAGGTGGATGGATGCACACAAGTCACTCC
This sequence comes from Microstegium vimineum, assembly GCA_022036555.1. NCBI lineage: Eukaryota > Viridiplantae > Streptophyta > Magnoliopsida > Poales > Poaceae > Microstegium > Microstegium vimineum. The sequence goes on along the minus strand of CM039128.1, from coordinate 14,525,221 downwards.
TAATCACTCTAGGAGGGAAGAACAAGATGAACTCTCTCTAATCTCTCCCTCACTAGCCTCTTGGCTCTCCAAAAGATTTCTCAAGTTGTCACCAGCTGAAACAATGGCCAAGAGTCCCTCTAAGGACCAAGGGGGCAACTATAAATAGTCCCCACCTCCAAAACTAGCCGTTTTTTACTTTTTCTTCTCTCTACGTAGCCACCGGACTAGTCCGGAGCTCACACCACCGGACCATGCACACTGGTCTAGAGCTCACTCTCGTTTCAAACTCAGGCACCGTCGGACTACTCTGCTTGGTCCGACGCACTGGTCCGACGCTATGGTCCGGAGCCTCGGTGCTCTCTGAGTGAAAACCTTTCTCTCTTTTACACACCACCGGACCACTCTCCTTGGTCCGGTGCCCTGGTCCGACGCTCTGGTCCGGAGCCAGGGTGCTCTCTACATAAACCCTAACCCCTGTCAAGAGGCGTCGGACTAGCCATCGGACGAGCCGTCGGACTAGTCCGGTGCCTACTGTCTCTCTGAACCAAGCCACCGAACCACTCTCCTATGGTCCGGTGCTTTCCAGACAGGTGGTCCGGAGCTCCTCGAGCTGGAGTTCTGCCTAAGTCAGGGACCACCGGACCACTCTCCTTGGTCCGGTGCCCACTGAGCAGAGTGGTCCGGAGCCTCTTTCTCCCTCTTTTTCAACCGTTTTCGCTGAGGTTTCTTAAGGGATTTTGCTCCTACCATATCTAGGGTTTATCAAGGGCTGAAAGCAAGGTCCCTAGGACTAGTTGTGACAAGTGTGCATATACCCACTTTCCTAAACTCTCCTAGGTCAAGCTACTAACCTCATACCCCCTTTATAGTACGGTCAAAGGAAAAACAAAAGCCCTAGCTATGCTTAGTGCCCTTCTCAACCTTATGGCACTAAGAACTAGCCTAGTATTCGTCATGTTTATCCATCCTTTGCAATCGAAATGATTTCCATCTTGGGGGCATGAATAACCATTAAGCCCATTCACAATTTCATCACTTATGACCTAACATAAACAACTTTGCCTCTGCAAAACACACGTTAGTCATAGTGATCTAGTATTGTCGTTAATCGCCTAAACACAAGGGTCCATGATTCTACAATCTCCCCTTTTAGGTGATTGACGACAATACAAGCTCGAGTAGAGAATAATGAGTGAATTTTGATAAGAGAAGGCATGACTTGAAATGAGATAGGCATGGGTTAGTGATAATAAAGACAAGTACATGCCTAACCATTCAAGCCATGACAAGCACAAAAGATATGAATTGAGCATAGTACTTGATTTCAAAAAGGATATGCTATAGCCAAAAGATCAGAGATTAGCGCGGATGCAATATAGCATAACCAAGTGACATGATATAAATAGATGAAAGTCCACACATGTCACACAACCATCAAGTCTCAATCATCACACATATCATACAATGCAATAAGACGGTAAACGTGATGCAAGAGTTTATACACATCAAAATAACCAAGTCCTACTAGCTCCCCCTGAAGCTAGCCCATCTACTCGACTCTCCCTCTCCCCCTTTGGCGTCGAAACACCTAAACTAAGCGTCTGGAGATGGAGTGGAAGCAGCCATGGACCAGTCGAGCACCCTGAAAGCTGCCAGATAAGTCTCATCATCTTAATCCTCCCCCTGAGTGTCTGTAGTTGGTAGTGAAGCGGTCTGGGGGTCGGAAGCTGACAGGTCTGCTATGGTCGAAGACTCGGGAGCAGTAGCTGGAGTAGCAGTAGGATCGGTAACCGGTGCCAGGGTCTCTGCGGGAGCCTCAGGAGCGGCGGTGTCCGGTGGTGCCTCATGCACTGACTCGTCTAGAGTCTGAAGAACCGGAGACTGCGAAGGTTGTACGGGAATGGAGGTGACAACGGTTGCATCGGTAGCGACTGCAGCTGTCAGAGGGGTAGACACGGCTGGAGCCCGACTGTCATGAGTAGCCTCTGAGGAAGCTACTGAGGAGCGGTGCTGATCGGTTGTCGGTGCTACAAGCTCGGCCTCAACCTCTGCTGCAATCTGAGGACCAGTGGGGGACGGCTGCCCTGTAATATCACTGAAGGACGCTGAAAGATCTCTAGCAGTAGCACCCATCGTAGCTGTAAGTGGAGTGAAACCAGTAGTGAGAGGGTGAACTGCTGAGTAGGGCCAAAGGTGTCCAACCACTGCGTCATCTGAGTCGCCAGTGACTGAAATGGGGTGGTCAATCCAACACCCTGAAGTCCACTGGACTGTACGGCTAGGGTCGGAGTGACTGTCTGACGAGCGGAGCTCGTAGGGGCCACTGAGGGGCCAACTGAGGGTCCAACTGAGAACTGTGGCCCTCCAAGCTGCCTAACTGACTGTGAGGGCTGAGATGTGCTCATCATCTGTATCTGTGGAGCTGCAGGGAACTCTAGAGGAGGAGCGCTAGTCCACTTCATCATGTGGGCCATAAAGGCCATGTTCTGCTGCTGCAGCTGCTGGGACTGTAACTGAAGGCGCTGAGACTCTAGCTGCATAGCGAGCATCTGTCGCTGCATCTCGAAGTGACTCTCCTCTGACTGTCGCTGCATCTCGTCCTGTCGCTGCTGGACCTGTGTAACTGCAGTGACGAGAGAGCTCTGCTGCTCATTCATTCTGTCAAGGAGCTTGAGCATCATAGTCTCAGTGGCAGAGGCACAGCCGCTAGCCTCAGTGTCGTGAGCCCGTGGGGGCATCTGTGGAACTGGCTGGAAATCGGCATCTGAGCTGTCTGAAGTATCCTCAGGAGTCACATCAGCTCCAGTATCTAGACCATGGAGCTCCTGCTGCTCAACACTGCAAATCGCCTCATCCTGAGCATCAACCTCTGCTCTGTCAGCTAGTGTTGTCCTCTCTCTGACAAGACGGAGGACTCGGTTTCCAAACCGGCTATCAAACGACCCCAGGACTCTGTAATCTGGGAAAGTAGTCGGCGACTGATCCAGTAGAGCACGGAGTCCAGGGTTCGTTCCCTCTAGCTCAATAGCAATAATAGAAGATATCCAGTGAGCATAGGGAAACTGACGATGGGCCCTCATCCCATCTGCTATCACATCCTCTATCTCGACACAAGAAAATCTGCAACATCAAATGGTGTCTGAGATACCAGGGCCTGAAGGAGAAGCTGCTGCATGTTGGTCAATCCTTCCTTGTAGCCCGTGCGAGGAAGTAGAGTACGGCGGAGGACCTCGTTCAACCTGTGAATTGTAGGCCTGAGCTCTGCTGGGCTACGCCTGGAGCCCTCTGAGAAGGGTGGCTTGAAGAGAGGAGCCACCTCCTGCACTGACAAAGTACGGCCACCTCGAGCTCTACGAGGCACTGAGGCTCCTCGGTAGCACTCGTAGTGTAAGTCAAGCTCACCACCCTGCTGACGGAGGCGAAAGATCTCTCTGAGTTTGGTCAAGTATAGCCTGTACCTCTCGCCTCTGAGGGTGTACTGCACAAACTTGTGCTCCGGATCCACCCAAACTGAAGCATAGAATTCTCTGACCCATCTCTCTATGTAGTTACCAGAACGCCCGAGTAAATCGGGGAGTCCCGGTAGGTAAGTCAAGAACAGCCTGATCTCCTCACCTGCTAGCTCAACGATGCTCTCTAAGGAGCAAACCCTGTGTGGTCGTATCTGAATGCTGGTCAGTTGAGCTGCTCTGTAGAAATCCTCCATGAGAGGTGTATGCCATCCTGGTGAGGCTCTGGGGTCTCTCTGATCCGGACACCACTTCTCTACAGCAACAAATCTAAGTTTCTTCACTTGCTTCGCTGTAAGATTCCTCAGATCAAGGTGAATTGAGGCTGCAGCTACGGTGGGAGCCGCTGACTGAGGTGACTGAGCTGACTGGGAGCGGGTGGAACGCCCCCAGGAACTAGGTGCCAACGGTTTTACCCAGGGCCTCTGTGACAAGCTCTGGCTCCTGTGGAGTGTCCTCAGTGTGTGACCCAGCTGGAGGTGAAGAGGGAAGATCCCGCGGAGGGGTGCCGAGTCTCACGGTACCTCGGCGACCGCCTCGCTTTGCGCGGTCCGCTGCATCAGCCACTGCCTCGGCTTTCTCAGCCTCTGTGAGCTTGCGCGTCTTCTTCTTGGCTTTCTCAACAACGGGCTTCTTGCCCTTATCACTGGAAGGACGTGGAGGTGGAGGAGCATCATCACCGGACCCAGCTGCGTGAGCACGAGTACTGCGAGTCATACTGAAACAATCACAGAACCACTGCCCACTGACAACTGTCAAACACAAGTTCCACTGCCGCAAGAACCAATGACAGATCACTACAAGTAACAACTGTCAACTGATCAAACCAAGTACCACTGACAGAGGGGCCTCAAAGCCACTGGACTGAACCTCTGAGGCTTTGCCTCAATCCTTAATCGCGAGCTTTGCCCCGAGTTGAACTGCCACTGACTGCTGCTGGATAGAATAGACATGATATACATAAGCATATATAAAATCTAGAGATAAGAATCCATATAGATGCAAGCATCTAGATAAGTGATAGAATGAAATCTGACTGGATACCTGAGGTAAGAAAGCGTAGCTATTCAGAGCAATCTCAAGTACCAAAGCACTCTCCGAACAGGATTTACCAGCTGTGAATTACAATTGGCAATAAGATTTGGTGTTTTTGGATTGAATATTGGTAAAGGATCTTCAAGGAATAATACTAGGGCATAACTTAATCGATGACTCGACAAAACGCGATATCGTCGATTGAAACCATACCCTAGCGAAATAGCGAAGCCGTCGACGATGATAGGAAATCGGTCGTGGACGAAGACGTCGAAGACGATGACGATGAAGGTGTTCGGTCGAGGACGAACGCGTCGAAACACGCCTAGGGTTAGGGCAAACCCTAGCTCCATTGAGTTTGGAGGGCAATGCCAAGTGGAAGGAGGGGGTAAGCCCTAGGTGGCTTGCACGAGCTCGGCAGGGAGTCTGGAGATCGCCGGCGAGGTGGGACGTCGGCGGCGAGGACGGTGGCTGGTGGCGCGGTGATGGAGGAGCGGCACGACGGCTGCAGGGCGCAACTGCTGGCGGAGGAGTGGACTGGCGGCGGAGCTGAGTGGAGGGCTCACTGGCGGCGAAAGGGTGTAGGGGAGCTCGGCGGCGGAGCTGGGGCAGAGCGGCGGCGGAGCACTGCGCGGTGTACGAACGCCAGAAAGAAAAGAGTGAACAAAAACAGGGCCGCACGCGGGGTTATCCGCAAATTTTTGAAGCGTCGGACCACTGCGCTTGGTCCGGTGGCTGGTCCGACGGGTGGTCCGACGGTACCAGAGAAGGGAATACAGAGAGCAACTGACCACCGGACTACTGCGTCGGACGACTCACTGGACTAGTCCGATGGAGCACCGGACTGGTCCGACGGTGAGCAGATTGAAATGACAGAGGCACCGGACAACTTGTCATTGGTCCGGTGCAGCGTCGGACACTGGTCCGACGGATTTTTGAACTGGAGAGGATTTATGCAGTGAGGGTCAAGGCGTCGGACCACTGCATCGGACCAATGCAGAGTGGTCCGGTGGGTGGTCCGGTGCTTAATTTTGCTCTGAATTTTCCTATTTTTCTCTCCAATCTTTTCTCTTAGCCAAGTACCAACACAAAAGAGCAAAGAGGAACACTTGTTGGACTTAACATAAGAACCATCTCTCAAATCCTCAATTTTAGAAATAGTTTGCCATAGGCTAGAATTAGTTTTCATAAGAAAATAGTTCAATAACGCTCCAAGGATCACCTTAGGGGCACAAGAGGGGTATTAGCTGAAGCTAGAGCGTTGAATTGCTCCCCCTAAGTGTTGAACCTAATGATGACCAATAAAATTAACCGAAAAGGAACGAAGAAGCAACACTTATGCATATGCAATGCAAAATGGAATTTGAATCTAGGTTGCTTGCAAGTTTAAACCGCGGTTAAGCTTTGTTACACGCTTTGAGGGTGGTTATCTTAACCGCGTTAACCAAGCCTATGTGCAATACCAAATTAAACATGTTATATTACAAATGAATGCATGATTCACACAAGCTCATCTTTTAGTGAAGTTAGAGTGATCAAGCACATTCAACTCGCTTCTCAACCTACAAAAGGTTGTTTCATCGAGTGGTTTAGTGAAGATATCCGCCAATTGATCTTCGCTCTTAACTCCAACTAGTGTGATGTCTTTCCTAGCCACATGATCTCTAAGAAAGTGATGGCGAATATCAATGTGCTTGGTGCGAGAGTGTTGAACCGGGTTGTTAGCAAGCTTTACGGCGCTTTCATTATCACACAAAAGTGGAACTTCTTTTAAAAACACGCCGTAATCAAAGAGTGTTTGGGTCATGTATAAGATTTGTGCACAACTTGCTCCCATGGCAATGTATTCCGCCTCGGCGGTTGACAATGCCACACTATTTTGCTTCTTTGAGGACCAAGAAACAAGTGATCTTCCTAGCATGTGGCACCCGCCGGAGGTACTCTTCCTATCAACCTTACACCCGGCATAATCCGAATCGGAATAGCCAACTAGTTGGAAGGGAGCTCCTTTGGGATACCAAAGACCCATGCTAGGGGTGTGCCTTAAGTACCTAAGGATTCTTTTAACCGCACAAAGGTGCGACTCCTTAGGGTTTGCTTGAAACCTAGCACACATACACACACTAAACATGATATCCGGCCTAGATGCGGTGAGGTAAAGTAAACTACCGATCATAGAGCGATAAAGAGTTTGGTCAATCGGTTTACCTCCCTCATCGAGATCGAGATGCCCATTAGTTGGCATTGGGGTCTTGATTGGCTTGCTATCCTCCATCTTGAACTTCTTAAGTAGATCATAAGTGTACTTTTCTTGAGAGATGAAGGTCCCTTCTCTCATTTGCTTTACTTGAAAGCCGAGGAAGAAGGTTAGCTCGCCAATCATTGACATCTCGAACTCCTTGGACATCAAGTCACCAAACTCCTTGCAATGATCTTGGTTCGTTGACCCAAATATAATGTCATCAACATATACTTGGCAAACAAAGATCTCTCCATTAAGCTTCTTGAAGAATAGTGTAGTGTCGACGATCCCGATCTTGAAGCCCTTCTTGATTAGGAAGTCCCTTAGCCTCTCATACCAAGCTCTTGGAGCTTGCTTCAATCCGTAGAGTGCCTTGGACAACCTATACACATGATTAGGCAAGTTTGGGTCTTCAAACCCGGGAGGTTGTGAGACATAGACAAGTTCATTAATGAAACCATTTAAGAAGGCGCTCTTCACATCCATTTGAAAGAGTTTCATTTTGTGATGTGAAGCATACGCCAAAAGGATACGGATGGCTTCAAGTCTTGCAACCGGAGCAATGGTTTCTCCAAAATCGAGTCCTTCTACTTGAGAGAACCCCTTTGCCACCAATCTTGCTTTGTTCCTCACAACCACGCCTTGATCATCTTGCTTGTTCCTAAACACCCACTTGGTGCCAATGATTCTTGCATCCTTTGGCTTCTCTTCAAGTGTCCACACTTGGTTCCGGGTGAAGTTGTTGAGTTCTTCATGCATGGCATTCACCCAATCCAGATCCGCAAGTGCTTCTTCTACACTAGTAGGCTCAACAAAGGAAACAAACGAGTGATGTTCAACATAAGATGCAAGTCTAGAGCGAGTCATTACTCCCTTTGATGGACTCCCTATGATTTGATCATGGGGGTGAGCTTGAAGGATAGATGTTGATCTTCTATTTGTCTCTTGAGGAGGGGGATGAGGTGCTTCAACATTGCTTGCTTCGGCCTCGGCTTGATCTTGAGGAATGTGAGTGTCTTCTTGAGCTTCTCTCACTTGGTCTCCCTCATCAACTTGAGGCGTGTGGGGTGGAGAAGGATCTTGATTTGCTTCATCTTCAACTTCTTCCACCTCTTGCGGGTTGATAGCACCAATTGGCATATTCTTCATTGCCTCCCTCAAGGGTTCATCACATACATCAATATCTTAGGGCGCTCCTTGGGAGCCATTAGTTTCATCAAACTCCAAGTCATACGTTTCTTCAACTAAGCCGGTGGCTTTGTTAAATACACGGTATGCCTTGGATTTAAGTGAATAACCAACAAGGAAACCAATGTCACACCGCAGTTGGAATTTACCCAAGTGTTGGCGCTTCTTGTAGATGTACACCTTGCAACCAAACACCCGGAAGAATGAAATATCCAGCTTCTTCCATTGACAAGCTCATAGGGGGTCTTCTTTAATAGCCTTTGGACGAAGAGACGGTTTGCCGCATAGCAAGCGGTGTTGATTGCCTCCGCCCAAAACTTCTCGGGAGTGTTGTACTCATCAAGCATAGACCTTGCTAGAGTTATGAGCGTTCGGTTCTTCCTCTCTACGACACCATTTTGTTGTGGAGTATATGTGGCGGACACCTCATGCTTGATCCCAACTTTATCACAATAATCTTCAATCTTTGTGTTCACAAACACGGTGCCATTGTCACTTCTAATCTTCTTGATCTTCACATCAAATTCATTTTGAGCTCTTGTAGCAAACTTCTTGAAGATGCCTTGTGTCTCTCCCTTGTCTTGAAGAAAGAACACCCAAGTGTACCGAGAGTAGTCATCCACTACCACCAAGCAATAGAGATTTCCTCCAAGACTAGCATAAGTGGTAGGGCCAAATAGATCCATGTGTAGCAACTCTAGGACTCTTGAGGTTGACATGAAAGCTTTGGTTGGATGAGTGTTTGCCACTTGCTTGCTGGCTTGACATGCACTACAAAGTTTGTCCTTCTCAAACACCACATCCTTGATTCCTCTAACCATTTCCTTCTTGACAAGTTTCTTCAAGGTTGACATGCCCACATGAGCTAATCTTCTATGCCATAGCCAACCCAAAGAATTCTTGGAGAATAGACACGCTTGCAAGTTTGCTTCATTGGAAGTGAAGTCCACTAAGTAGAGGTTGTTGTGCCAGAACCCTTTGAATATCATTGATGAATCTTCAATCTTGGTCACAATCACGTCATTTGGAGTGAAGAGACAATGAAACCCGAGATCACAAAGTTGACCAACCGATAGCAAGTTGAAGCTCAATGATTGAACTAGCAAGACATTTGAAATTGATTGATCTTGGGAGATAGCCACTTTGCCTAAGCCTTGAACTTTGCCCTTTGAATTATCCCCAAAAGTGATCTTGTCTTGATTTGCACAATCGTCATCAAGTGTGGTGAACATCCGAGGGTCGCCGGTCATGTGTTGAGTGCAACCACTATCAATTACCCAATGGCTCCCACCGGTCTTGTAGTTCACCTACACACAAGCAACTTGGAGTTAAGCTTGTTGTTTGGGAACCCCCTTAGTGCGGGGCCCCATTGCCTTGTCAACCAACTCCTTAGCAACCCAAAGAACCCTAGGCTTGTTCTTCATTGGTGGTCCAAGAAACACCACAAGTGGTCTACCCTTGGAATCTTTGTTGATGACATAGTGAGCATCATGAGCAAATGGCCTAGTGTGCTTGGGCAAGGTCTTGGGAAGTGGAGTCTTGCATTGAAATGATAGATGACCAATTTGTCCACATCCAAAACACCTCTTAGGCTTCGGCTTTGGCTTCTCTTGATTGTAGCCATTGTACTTGTTCTTGTAGTAGTTCTTGGCTTCAATCTTGACCTTGGCCTTCATCACTTGGTTCTCCTTGTACCCAATACCGGTCTTGTCACTCTTCATGATGGTGCTCATTAGAAGCTCACTTTGGAGATTATGGCCCTTGGTGAACTTTTCAAGGCCACTTGTAAGCTTGGTCTTGTCATTCTTGAGCTTGGCAATTTCTTCTCGAAGAGAGTTGATCAAAGTGATAGCATCTTTATCTTCTTCTTGAGCCGGCTTGATGGTGAAGGGCTTGTTTGCCTTGAGATTGATTAGCTCTTCCTTGAGCTTTGAGTTCTCTTCACTCATCTTCACATAATCATCATACTTGTCGGCTTCTACAACTCTCTTGCCCTTGCACTTTGCACTTTGCTCAAGAGCCACATCATCAAGCTCGATATCACAAGAGGTAGCACTTGCACACTTAGCACACGGATTAGTAGCAACATGTGTAAGATATTGAGTAAGTAATTCATTTGCCACCACTAGTGTGCCATGATCACTTTTCACTTGGTTGTAGTCATCTTTTAGCAAGTTAAACCTTGTGAGGAGCTCTTGGGATGACCTCTCAAGCTTATCATGTTTCTCATTGGCTTGCTTAAGAGAGGCTTTGAGCTCCCTAGTGCTAGATGTGAGAGAGTTAATCTCAAGCTTCAAATCATGATTAGCACTAGACAAGTTATCAAGCTTATCATGCAAGTTTTCTTTGATTTCAAGAAGTTTGTCATTTTTACTCTTGTACTTCCTTATGATGCTAGCATATTTGTTGCAAATTTTAATTAGCTCATCATAGGAAGGTGCTTCTTCATCATCACTATCATCACTAGAGAGGTCATCACCATCATCCTCTTTTTGTACCTTCTTATCACCTTTAGCCATAAGGCATAGGTGTGTAGAGGATGAGCCCGGCGATGAAGGAGGAGGTGGCGGTGGAATCGAAGAACCAATCACCAAAGCGGCCACCTTCTCTTCTTCACTCTCATCATTGGAGGAGTCGCTTGAATCATCAATGTTGGTGAGCTAATCACCCACAATGTAAGCCTTGCCATCCTTCTTCTTCTTGTGGAAGTTGAAGTTCTTCTTCTTCTTGTATGGCTTGTCTTGCTTCTTGTTATCATCACTTGAGTCATCATTTCCGCCCTTGTTCTTCTTGAAGTTGTTGAACTTGTTGTTCTTGAACTTGTCTTTCTTCTCTTCGGGACATGCATGGGCTAGATGACCAAGAGTGCCGCAATTGTAGCACATCATTTGCGAGATTGGCTTCCTTGAAGATCTTGTGAAGAATTTCTTCTTCTTTGAGTCAAACTTGACTCCGTTCTTGTTTAGCCTCTTCAACATCTTGGCAGTCTTCTTCACCATGAGAGCGATGTTGTCTTCATCATCATCATCACTTGTACTCTCAACGACATATTGAATCTTGCACTTCTCCTTGGAAGATGCCTTGAGAGCCAAGTCCTTCTTCTCCTCCTTCTCTTTCTTCTTGGAGGATGATGAAGTTCCATCATTGATCTTTATGTACATCTCATGAGCATTGATCTTGCCCAACACTTGCGTTGGTGTAGTTGCGGAGAGATCGCCTTGATGAAGAACCGTGACGATGTGGCTATACTTGTCTATTGGAAGGACACAAAGTATCTTGCGCACCACATCGACCGGTGTCATTTGAGAGAGTCCAAGGCCATTCAACTCCTCTACAAGCACATTCAAGCGAGAATACATTTCATTAGCATTTTCATGAGATAGCATGGTGAAAGCATTTAACTTAGCAATGATAAGGTGATAGCGCTATTCTCTTTCACATTTAGTGCCCTCGTGAAGAGCACAAATGTTTGTCCAAATCTCATGCGCGGTTTTGCAATTCCGCACACGGTTGAACACATCCTTGCAAATGCCACGGAAAAGAATATTCTTTGCCTTAGCATTGTTCTTCTTAAAGTATGGATCCTCGGCGAACACCGATCCACCTTGGGTGGCGGCTTTGTGAACGCCGACATCCACGGCCTCAACGTAGGCCTCCATCCGCACTTTCCAATAAGGAAAGTCATCCCCATCGAACATGGGTGGCGGTCCATCCCCATGGGACATCTTGCTCTAGGCGGTGAAGCCTAATTTAGAGCAACAAGGCTCTGATACCAATTGAAAGGATCAAGATGCCCAAGAAGGGGGGGGGGTGAATTGGGCTTGTTTTAAATTTCTAAGGCAAATATGAAAACCTATCAAATGCCAATCACCCCCTAGTGCCTATCGTCCGTGTGACCTAGCTAGAAAGCGGTAGCAGTTCAAGGGAATTAAAAACAACCTAAGCAATTCTAGTAGGAAATGTAAAGACAAGACGGAAAATAATGCGGAAATGTAAAGAGCTAGGGAAAAGAAAATCTCATTGACACAGCGATTTTTTCCCGAGGTATCGAGGTGTTGACACACCCCCCTAGTCCTCGCTTGAGCACCTCGCAAGGTATCGCTCCCCCTCTACCCGCGCAAGGGTAGAGTGCTCTCTATGGGCTGATTCTTCGCCACTCCGGCTCGGTGAATCGCCCACACCCGATCACAAGAGCTTGGAGAAGAGCCGCCAACAATCTTTCGGCGGTCACTTCCTCCGAACACCACCAAACCGTCTAGGTGTTGTCGAACACCAAGAGTAACAAGCACAAGACCTTCACTTAACCCACTCAAGGCTAGGAAGGTGGATGGATGCACACAAGTCACTCCTAATCACTCTAGGAGGGAAGAACAAGATGAACTCTCTCTAATCTCTCCCTCACTAGCCTCTTGGCTCTCCAAAAGATTTCTCAAGGTGTCACCAGCTGAAACAATGGCCAAGAGTCCCTCTACGGACCAAGGGGGCAACTATAAATAGTCCCCACCTCCAAAACTAGCCGTTTTTTACTTTTTCTTCTCTCTGCGTAGCCACCGGACTAGTCCGGAGCTCACACCACCGGACCATGCACACTGGTCCGGAGCTCACTCTCATTTCAAACTCAGGCACCGTCGGACTACTCTGCTTGGTCCGACGCACTGGTCCGACGCTATGGTCCGGAGCCTCGGTGCTCTCTGAGTGAAAACCTTTCTCTCTTTTACACACCACCGGACCACTCTCCTTGGTCCGGTGCCCTGGTCCGACGCTCTAGTCCGAAGCCAGGGTGCTCTCTGCATAAACCCAAACCCCTGTCCGGTGCCTACTGTCTCTCTGAACCAAGCCACCGGACCACTCTCCTATGGTCCGGTGCTTTCCAGACAGGTGGTCCGGAGCTCCTCGAGCTGGAGTTCTGCCTAAGTCAGGGACCACCGGACCACTCTCCTTGGTCTAGTGCCCACTGAGCAGAGTGGTCCGGAGCCTCTTTCTCCCTCTTTTTCAACCGTTTTTGCTGAGGTTTCTTAAGGGATTTTGCTCCTACCATATCTAGGGTTTATCAAGGGCTGATAGCAAGGTCTCTAGGACTAGTTGTGACAAGTGTGCATATACCCACTTTCCTAAACTCTCCTAGGTCAAGCTACTAACCTCATACCCCCCTTTATAGTACGGTCAAAGGAAAAACAAAAGCCCTAGCTATGCTTAGTGCCCTTCTCAACCTTATGGCACTAAGAACTATCCTAGTCTTCGTCGTGTTTATCCATCCTTTGCAACCGAAATGATTTCCATCTTGGGGCATGAATAACCATTAAGCCCATTCACAATTTCATCACTTATGACCTAACATAAACAACTTTGCCTCTGCAAAACACACGTTAGTCATAGTGATCTAGTATTGTCGTTAATCGCCTAAACACAAGGGTCCATGATTCTACAGACTCATGCAAGAGTCAGACTCAAACTACTATAATAATACTGGTACAATACACCAGTTTCCTTATACTTTTCTTCGATGAAAACTTTCCATCGGCAGGTCCCTCCAATCCGCGACTTCCTTCTCTGGCCACCTGCAGTCTCCTGCTGACATCAAACGCTAAGTTATGATGTACTCATCGGCATCTCATGTCCATCAGCATCGGCAACACTTCCCGATCGGCGCCCTTGTATTGGTAACTGACTTCACCAACCGATCCCTATCGGCAATCGGCAACCACTTTTCAACGACAAACGGTGATACCTCTTTATCGGCAATCGACAATATCTCTTCATCGGCAATCGGTAATCTGTCCCCCTATCGGCAATCGGCATCAGCGACTCCATAGCTCAAACTATCCGACTTCACCAATCAACCTTTGTCGACAATGAGCATCCAGCTTCCATCGGTAGCACACTTAGTCTTCCCGCAGTATACTCCCATCGGCAATACTGGCCCAAGATTTCCCGATGCCGATGGAGAACAGCTGCTGACCAGTCAAGCCTTAGCTCATTTGACACGTTGAAAAATGGTGTCAACACATGCCCCCCAGTTTTGGAGCATATAATATTTTATGTGCCAAAATTCTCTCCACTAGCCGTTGCTGTAGCCGTTACCTCCGAGATAGATGCACAGTTTTCTCGATCTCCGCGTGTGGAACTGCAATTTAATAATAAAATCCCTCGATTGTAGCACAAACAGTTGCAGACCACCTCGATCACCGCGCATATCTACCGCGGGCCTCTCCACATTCCTGCACAGTGTGGGCCGCAACCCCAAAATGCCCTTGAACAAGCTTATAAAAGTTACCGGGATCCACACTACCTTTTTACCCCGAGCTCACTTTCACTTTCACCTTCCTGCCTTCGTCTTCAACCTCCAGCCGCCCTCAAAGAACACGAGCTCGAGCAACAATCCTTCTTCGCAATCAAGGACGAACTGCAAGCACTCCCCTGACTCCAATGGCGATCCAAGTTGACATCCCAAAGGTAAGGCTCATTCTCCATCCAATCCAACCTCCTTCTGGTCCTTTTCCGCACGAATCTAGATTTATCCCCGTTCCTTTTTCTGATTTTTTCCCCTTCTCTCCTGGTAGTGATCCCGCTCACTGGTTCCACCTTCAGCTGCCTAGGCCCCATGGGCAATCCTGATCCCAGCTTCTTAATCAATGCGGAAACCAATCGGAACCCATTCAGATCTGAATGCTTCAGTCTAGGGTTGTGGAAGGATGCCTTTCGCTCATGGCCCAAGCCCACCAAAGGATGGAAGAACTGGTATCTTAGGGTCGCTAGGGCGCAGCAAGTTTACTGGCAAGAGCGCAGCTTGGACCAATGCATCAGGCTCTCCATTGCCGATATGGAGAAGAACGAGAACATGTTAATAGCTGCCTCTTATTTCTGGTCGGACACTATGAATGCTTTCTTATTTCTGTAGGTCAGGCAGGCAACAACTAGCTGGGAGGTTGGCAGAGCTCGACGATTGGCATAGCAGGGTCGCAGCTTCCCTGCATGGTGAGAATGCGGCACGCAGTCCGGTTTTCAGACTCTTGCATCAACAGGAGCGAAATAAGCAAAGCCTTTGCTGCTGGTAGCTCACCGTGGTAGCTGCTGTCCTCTAGCAAGGTGTGCATGAGCAGGCAGCGGCACTGGTGAAGGGGCTGGACGTCGCTGCGGGTGGCGTCATCGCCACAGCATGGTGCTCCGCAGATGGCGCGACACAGAGCGGCCGAGGCAGAACAGGATGACGGCATGGCGAGATTGGCTCGACGGCGCTGCAGCACGGCCGGTCGACATGGGGGTTCCCGGTGTGACGGTGCAGCCGGACGTCGCGCGGTGAGGGGCGGTAGGGACTCCAGCAGGTGCCGGTGCAGAGCTCGTGGAGGTCGGGGTCGACGGAAAAGGCGTGGCTGCAGCATCGGCTGACGCAGGTCCGTCCTAGAGCCGGACGGCCGTGGCGCGGCCGTGGCTGCAGACGGAGACGTGGTGAGAACGGCGGTGGCGGCGTGTCGGGGTAGCGAGGTCGCGACACCGTGGCTGCACGGCCGGCTGAGGGTGGCTGACGCGACGTCGTGGCAGTCATGGTGGAGCTCGGTCGGCGTTGCGGCATGGTCGGCTCGGCGGCAGGGGCAGGACGACATCGAGGACGCCGGGTCGAGCTGCGGATGGCGTCGGCGCAGGGAGCTCGGGGGGGGGGGGGCTCTCGGCGCGGCATCGAGGCTTGGCCGGCTCGGCAGCGTCACGTCGACGCGGAGGCGAGGAGAGCAGGAGATGGTGGCGGCGCGAATGGGGAACAACTGAGGAGAGGGCGGCGGCTGTTGCTTTTATAGGAGCCGGCGGCTAGGGTTCGGGGGCGCGGACGGCGAGGAGCCTCAGCGTCCGTACTCCCAGGACGCGTGGCGTGCATCCAGCTGGTGTGTGTGCGTACGCTAAGAGAGGCAGTGGCACGCAGGTGCAGAGCGCGGGTGCGCGAAGTGAGGGCGCGCGTGTGTGGCTCTCCCACTCGGGACGGCGGCGGCGGCTCGGGACTGGGAGCAGGGGCTCCTGCCCTAGGGTTTCCAAGCGCAGGGGCGCTCGGCTTGGGCGAGCTGGGCCTTCCAGCTTGGGCTTGGCGAAGTGGGGGGAGGGGCAGCGCAGGCCTGAAGGGAGGCCGAGGCCGGTTGGCCTGGGCCTGGTGCGTCGTGCACGAGGGAGGAGGCCGGTTGGGCCAGCGACAAGGAGGGAGACGGAGGAACGGGCCTCCAGTGCTGCTGCTGGCTTTTGCTAATTGGAGATGGGAGGAAGAGAAGAGAAAAGGAAATTAGGATTTCCTTTGATGATTTAATGAAGTTTGAAATTTAGTCGAAAAGAGATTTGACAAAAAATACGAAAAAGGAATTGGAAGGAATTCCTTTAATGATCCAAGAGAATTTCGGAGGAATTCATAGGGAGGAAATTTAATACGGATTGAGAAGGGATTTCTACGGGTTCAATTGGATTCATGTGAAGGGATTCAAAAGGAGATTGAAGCGGAATTGATGTAAAGGAGAATAAAAAGAAAAAGGCTTCCTTTCATCAGTCAAGAAGTTTTGAGACGAGTTCAAAAGGAACTCAAGTGAGATTAAACGAGAAGGGCTTGCTATGGACTTGTGCAGGCCAACACAAAATAGAACTCGAAACTTGAAACCAACACAAGAACTGAGGCACACAATTACAACCAAATCTTATTAGGTTAGCTTTGGTTAGACCTAACGACTACATGCTCCACACATTACATGAAAAAGTTTTTGAAAGTTCGGATTTTTGGTTGTTAGAAAACACGGTGTTGACACAAAAAGCGTCAGATCTGTGAACACCTCGGGCTATTACCCAAAGCTCAATGTCGAGTGCGTGCTAGTAGATTTGACCAATCAATCGACAAGGATGATAACTAGAACAAACTGAACAAGACGACAGCGATGCGCCCGGACGTCAAGGCTCAGATTGATCAGGGGTAACTAGAGCAGAGCTAGACGAGGCAAACAGCGATGCGCCCGGATTGCCAAAGCCTAGAGGTACTCCCACGCGGAACTAGCAAGGATTTGACGGAGATCAAGGTGATGCAGCCCGTCGAAAGCTTGAAGAACTCGTTGATAGCTATAACTAATGCAGTAAAAGGGTAAATTGCGATAAAAAGTAGAATAAGATAAAATTGGTTTGTTTTTGAATTGGATTGTTTATTCCATAACCCTCGAGCACATATTTATACTCTCACATGGAGAGTTGTACAAAGACACGACATATATCCTTCCTAAAACAAACTCCCTACTTTAAAGGAAACTGACTCGCGCAGGAGCCGGACAACAATATTTATTTCCTAAACAAACACACCTATTTTAAAAGAAAATAAGCGACCCATGCAAGAGTCGGACTCAAACTACTATAATAATACTGGCACAAAACACCAGTTTCCTTACGCTTCTTCTCGATGAAAACTTTCCATCGGCAGATCCCTTTAATCTGCACCTTCCTTCTTTTGACCATCGGTAACCTTCGGCTGACACCAAGCGCTGTTACGCCCATCGGCATCGGCAACACTTTCCTGATTGGCAATCGGCAACATTTCCGATTAGCGACCTTGTGCTAGTAACTCACCAATCATCCCCAATCGGCAATCGGTAATAACTCTTAATCGGCAATCGGCAATGACCCCTCATCGGCACATGGCAAGGACTCTTCATCGGCAATCAGCAATACTGTCGGCAAGAACCATCTAGTCTCCATCGGTAGCACACCTGGCCTTCCTGCGACACTCCCATCGGCAACATTGGCTCACACTTTACCGATGCCGATGACAAACGGTTGCCGACCAGTCATACCTTAGCTCATTTGACACGTGCTGAAAAATGGTGTCAACACATGCCCCCCAGTTTCGGGATGTATAATATTTTACGTGCCGAAATTCTCTCCACTGTAGTCGTTGCTGTAGCCGTTGTTGTAGCCGTTACCTCCGAGATAGACGCACAATTCCCTCGATCGCCGTGTGTGGAACTACAATTTAATAATAAAATCCCTCGATTGTAGCACAAACAGTTGCAGAACACCTTGATCACCGCGCGTATCTACCGCGGGCTTCTCCGCATTCCTGCATAATGTGAAACAGAACCCCAAAATACCCCTAAGCAGACTTATAAAAAGTTACCGGGGTCCACACTACTTTTCACCCTGAGTCCACTTTCACTTTCATCTCCTTGCCATCGTCTTCAACCTCCAGTCGCTCTGAAGAACACGAACCTGAGCAACAGTACTCTTTCGCAATCCAAGGACGAACTGCAAGCACTCCCTCGGCTCTAATGGCGATCCAGGTCGATATCCCAAAGGTAAGACTTATCCTTTTCCTAATCCAACCCCCTGCCAATTCTGGCACGAATCTGGATCTACCTCCATTCCTTTCTGACTGCTCCTCGTCGTCTTCTTTGAACCTCAGGAACTGTACAACAAGGTAGTGATTCCGCTTACCGGTTCCACCTTCAGTTGCTTAGGTCCCATGGGGAATCCAGATCCCAGTTATATAATCAACGCGGAAACCAACCGGATCCCATTTAGATCTGAATGTTTTGGTTTAGGATTGTGGAAGGACACATTCCGATCATGGCCCAAACCCACCAAAGGGTGGAAAAACTGGTACCTTAGAGTCACCAGAGCGCAGCAAGTCTACTGGCAAGAGCGCAGCTTGGACCAATGTATCAGGCTCTCTATTGCCGACATGGAAAAGAACGAGAACATGTTAATAGCCGCCTCCTACTTCTGGTCAGATACCTTGAATGCTTTCTTATTCCGACATGGACCAGCCACCCCCACTCTTGCCGATGTCCACATGCTGACCGGCCTAGACATCTCCTCTGCTGACACCTTCACCTTATTCAATAGAAAAGCTGAGCACAGAGTAAATACCCAGAACATCGGTGGTTGGACGGGTTACATTTAGGAATACCAGAAAACGGGATCGGTAAACCTGAGAGAGCACGCCACCTTCCTGAACATGTGGATGGACAAATTCATCTTCTGCGGTAGGGCAGTTGGACCCACTACCATGTACCTCCCAGCAGCTGAACTGCTTGCCGATGGGACAAGGCTTCTCTTAGGCAGATACCTTCTAGGATCGGTATATCGTCTCCTCCATCAAGTATCCTAGAAGTTACTGCTAGGTGAACACATCGGCAATCTTGGAGGCCCCTGGTGGTTCATCAACATGTGGTTGAACGCACATATGCAGAAAGTACTTCAACTTGACTTGTTCGTCCAACGTTTCCCGAGAGACATACCAGAAGACCACCAGTGTGGGGAATATGAATCGGCAACTCGCCCTCCACTCAACTTTGGAGAGGCCACTATTGTGCTGCCAAGGACCGATGCCAATGTGGAGCAATTCGGTCTCTTCTTTCAGAAGTTTTACAATGGAATTCCTGCCACAGAACGGCTCTGGTGGCCATATGACGATGTAGATAACCAGTTCCCATTGCTATTTAACCTTACCAATGGGAATGTACCTGAAAACCAGATAATGATGAAGGCCAGCATCACTCCTCGAGCTATCCCAGTGAACATATTTGGATCGGGAAAGAACGCCCCTCCATCATTTGAGTTTTACTATCCATCGGTAGCGGCAAGACAACTGGCGTTCGGCCAACTGCCGATCAAGCTTTGTTACTCCAAGGTAGTGCATCCCAGGCAAACATTCTCCAGTGCTCTGGACTGGAACAAGGTTGTCAACCTTCCTGCCGATGCCGATGTATGAGATCTTGACTTGTCCTCCTGGTCACCAACCTCCTTTATCACAAACGAGTACGAGTCCTGGTGGCAAGAATGGAGGTGTCAACTGTTCGCCAAATCGTTGCACTACTATCGGCACATGATCGATGCCGATCATATCATCCCCGACGACGCAGTAAGTCCTCATTCCGATGCATCCCTTACTTTTATCTTTGCCATCGGTATTTTAACCTTCTTGCATTTGACAGGTTGATGACCCAATTCCTCCGATGAGCAAGAGCGGCAAGCCCTTCAAGCTTCGAATAATGAGTCCCGTATCCCTCATCGGCCATAAGGCTCCCTCGTTAGCTGCCTTCGTCCCACGACAGGTACCCACACCAACACTTGCAAAAGCCAAGGCTACATCGGCTGCTGCTGCTGCCCTGACGCGGGTGTTTGCAGTAAACTCATCTTCACTTATACCGATTATATACTGCTTAATCGGCAACATTTACTTCATATAACTTGCATTGAATATTTTTAGGCTATGAGGTCATCGGCAACTGCCCCAAGCAAACAAGCACCTCCAAGTTCGGCTGCCGATGCCCCCCAGTCCTCGTCGAAACGGGCTGGATCTTCTTCCGCTGCCGCACCAAGGAAGAGGAGACGTTTGAGGTTGGCTAGCCAATCTTCGTCATCGGCACAAGCCGCACCACCAACTGTTGGTACGTCATCGGCAGAAACTCCAATGGCTCCTAATCCAGACCAGCCGATGGACGACGTCCTTGGTCTGGAGGCAGTTCCATCCGCTGCAGAAGCGGAAGCGGTATCGGCACTGGCACCGTCAACCAAAGCTCTCAATGAAGAAACACCTGTAATGGCAGCGGAAGTCACATCGGTATCGGCACCATCAGCCGAAGTCCCTGATGAAGAAACACCTATCATGGCGACAGAGGCGGTATCGGCATTGGCGACATCAGCCGATATCCCTGATGAGGCGATTGCACCCACGGCAGCAGCTGAAACAACATCAGCATCGATGCCGTCAGTCGAAGTTGCTGATGAGACAGCTCCGCCCATCGTAGCAGCAAAGGTAACACCGGCATCAGTACCATCCGAGGATCCTGACGAAAGAGCGGCATTACCGCCACAACCAAGTATCATGCCAGAAGCAATGCCAGCGACAACACTACCATCACCAACAGCGTCAATTGCTCCCCTGGCAAAAGCTCATTCATCGGCAACCGCTACCGATGTCCAAGACGAGGTTGGGCCATCTAGAATGCCAAGTCTTGGGCAAGAAATCTGCTTCAAGATGGTAAGTTAATCACTCGAAAATCCTAGTATAACCCTCCGATCGGCATATTATAACCCTTCTGATTTCAGGCCCAAGATTCCCCAGATAGTCTTTTCTCTTTCAGCCTGAACCCGCAGGACGAAGATAGACGCCAAGACCCCCTCCAAGCAGACAGTCTGTTTTCCTTCTCAGTCGACATACCCGATGACGAGGAGGAAGAGAGCTCTGTCCCAGCTCTATCGACAGAGATCAAGACCAAGCTTGAGGCACTGCTTTCCTTGCTGCTACAAGACACATCCCAGCTCGTTCAAGACTCATCGGCAGCAAGGATTGCATTCAAGGACATCCGAAGCCATCTCTCCGCCGACGTAGCAGAAGTCCTTCTCCAGGCAGCCTCTATTGACGCCAAACAGATCCAGTACCAGAGGCTTATTCGTCGCATTGCCGATAGAGCGGCCCAAGCCAAGAGCGAGGGAGAGAAGCTCAAATTCAAACACCTTGCCGATGAGAAGCACAGAAGCATCGGTCAAGCAAAAGTTTCCATCGGCAACCTGGACCAAGAAATCTCTCGACTGTCGGCAAGGAAGGAGGAGCTACTGGCGGAGTTACACAAGGTTGAGGGAGATCTGACTGCAGCCAACCAACAGAAAACTCAACTATCCGACTCCGTCAAGGTCCTGCAGCAAGAAAGGGACCAGCACGCTCGGCAAGCCATCTTCTGGAAGAAGAAGATCAAGCCGGTTGAGGGCTCTGCCGATACTGACGCCAAGGAGATAGACGAGATAGAACAGATTCGCCTGCATGCGATATCAGTCATTCAATCCTTGCTGTAATTTATGTATCGGCAACAATGTACCTCTGACACTTGACTTTGGGCCTTGTAATATAATATTTACATGTTTTTACCGATGTATCACAGTTCCTTTTTCATCGGCATCCAAATGGGCACGTCACGTGTCAACTCCTTCGAGAGTTTCTAGAATGTATGCTTTGCTGGAGGCAGACTGTCTTATCCGATAGGAACTTGATTAGGAAACCACTCCCATACCTAGAATCCAATTCTGATCGGCAAAATCAATTTCCATGCTAGAGTACCATCGGCGAACTCGCTCACCCAGTCATCGGCAATCACCGATACCATAATTCACCAAAGCGGCTAAAATCCTCAGTAGTCTCAACTTATTAACAGACCCTGGCACTTAGCCCGACTGTAACAATAATCGGCAACGAGGCTTCATACTTCGATCGGATCAGATCTAGGACAATGCCGACAGACCCACCAAAGAGCACGAGGAGCAACTTCCGGAATACGTGCAACACACATTGAGTTATCATGCGCAAGCGCAGCAGAATCGTTCTTGCAACCATCTTCCGGCAGTTAACGAACCTATCGGCAGTACAACATCCCATACACAAACCATCGGTAGGTGTCAGCATAATAATTGAAATTGCCAATCTGCCGATTGCAGCCCCCAAGCCTGCAAGTCCAAGATTGACCTCGATTAGGCCATCGGCACAATATTGCTGTCTGCCGATGGATCTCCATCCTGGCGCTTTGGCCTCCACTGCTTCTCCCTTGAGAGTTTTGCATCACCGTACAGGTCATTGCGGCGTTGGCGCTGAATTCTTCTTTTCTGGGTTTTTGTTAAACCCTTAGGGCACCACTGAGAGAGTTTGGTTTTCCAGACAGGCTGGTGCTGCCTTTCATTACTTACATCGGCATCTCTTCCGATGTTTGAATTTCTGGAGAGCACTTCTTCATCGGGTGTTTTTGTCTTGGTCCGCTCCTTGCTCTCCCCTTGATCAACTTGCCCGCCAAGCTTGCTATGGGCATCAAGCTTGTCCCCCAGTTGGTCACATACCGATCTCCTCTCTCTGGGCGGCTTTGCGCACCTAGATGCCCGAACATCCAAACAAGGCTTTCCTGACAGATCGGCAGTGTGATACCCGTTGCATTCAGGACAGTTATCGGCAGTGGGTAGCTTAATGCCTTCTTCCCAACAGTGAATGAAGATGGGACACTTCCAATGATCTCTCCGACGAAGCCACTCCCGATGCTCTTTCTCTTCCTGCCGATATTGTTCATCTCGCGATTGCCGACAGTTCCGCCTTGGTATCTTGTGCGTGATTACTATGCCAGGAACCCTATTGACACAAGCACCTTTATCGGCAATTCTCTTGCCTCTCTTGTCATCGGCAAACTTTCCGACGTCACGTTCAGCCACTTGATGATCAGGATCTACCGATGCACTCTTCATAGCAGCATCCGATGTCAGCACCTTAGCTCTTCCACCGGCTTCCACCATATTATTTGGAAACGGGCGTTGATCAATTTCCATCAGTTCTTGGACTTTAGGATTTTCAAATTGGATTTGTCCAGAGTTAATTTCTGACTGCAGCTGCTGCCTGAACACTTTGCAGTCGTCGGTACTGTGAGAAGTTGTATTGTGCCACTTGCAGTACCTAGTATCCTTGAGCTCCTCGGCTGATGGAATTACCTGATTAGGGGCTAGCTTAATTCGCCCTTCGTGAAGCAATAAGTCAAATATCCCATCGGCCTTTGTGACATCGAAGGTGAACTTTCCAGTTCCATTCTGACCGAGCGCACGAGGCATCGGCTCCCCAACGTTCACCCATTCAACAGTGCTGACATTCATCTTGTCATCTGATTCAGAGCCCCCTTGTCCAACGAAGAGCATCTTCGCGCCCCAAATCTTCTCGGGTTTAAATAATTTAACATCTTGATCGGCGTCCGTGGCATTGAAAGTGAATTTCTCTAATTTAGCATCGCCGATATTTGGCTCTCTGTCCGAGTCGGAAGTTTCCACTTCCTTGGTCGAAAACACCTTTGTGCCTGGATCTTGCCGATGCGCAGACTCGCTCACTGGTTGGGCAGATGGATGCATTTCTTCATATTTCTGTAGTGAGCAAGCCAGAGCAATTGACACGTCAGCAGCACCGGTCTGTTGAATATTATGCATCAGCTGGTCAACCGATGAGCACTTCTAGACGCCTACTGTCTGAGTGGATTAAGATACTTCGCATCCTTGCATTAAGCGGGCCGGAGCGATCGGCTCATCGAAAGTACCAATCTATTGAAAGTTATGCATTGACTGGTTAACCGATGGGCAAATCTGAACGCTCGCCGGCTGAGTAGGCTGGTCTTTCTTCCCATGTCTTGACGTCGAAGTACCTAGGATGATTGGCACATGCACAACACTAGTCATAATAACACCACGCATCGGCTGTGTTGCCGATGAGTAATTTTGCACCATCGCTAGCTTGTGTTGTGGTGTTATACCTATTGCATTCATCGGTTGCTATACCGATGTCTCATTGCATACCCTTTCCTGTGAGTATTGCAATGTAGTATTTATCGGCTGATATACCGATACTTCATTCTGAAGACTTGCCGGATGATACTGTAGAGTTCTTGCCATTTGGCGCCCAGGCTGTGCAACTTGTTGCTGACTGATCCAACCTGCATGAGATGTCATCGGCACATGACTTCCCGATGGCTGACAACCGTCTGACTCTTGCAACCCTTGTACCTTCGGATGATAGCGCTGGTCTGCAAGTACCATAGGCTGAGCAACTATTGCCGATGCAGGCTGACTGATATTCGACACACTTTGCGTCGGCCAAGAATTCACCATCGGTTGGTCGCCAGCTGACATTTGCCATTCCTGTACCCTCAAATGATCACCTTGACCCGCGGACACCACCACTTGAGCAGTTATCGCCGATGTAGATTGATTGGCAATCGGCACACCTGGTTGCATCGGCCAAGCAGTCCCCGGTGACTGATAGCCAGCTGAGGCTTGCGACTCTTGTATCCCAGGATGATAGTTTTGATTTGTAACCACCATGGGTTGAGCGGCTACGGCCGATGCAGGCTGACTGACGCTTGACATAGCCCATCGCATCGGCCAAGAATTTGCCGACACAGGCTGGTTGACTGTTGGCGCGCCTTGTTGCATCGGCCAAGCATTCACCAATAACTGATAATCGGTGGGTGCTTGTTCTTGTCGTACCCTCGGATGATTGCTTGGACTTACGGGTACTACAACTTGAGCGGTGGTTGCCGATACAGGTTGATTGACAATCGGCGTACCTTGTTGCGTCGGCCAGGAAGTCGCTGACAACTGATAGCCAGCCGAGGCTCGTCCTTGCGGCGCCGGATAATTCATTGCCACCATGGGATGCCTTGCAGCAGCTGGGCTTTGTTGCGTCGGCAAGTGACTTACCGATGGCTGGGCGTACGGTACTCTGGGTATTGTCGTGTGTAGATTCCCTGTCGGCAACGCACCGTTGGAGGAGACGTAGTATACTGCATCACTGGAACCATCGGTTGTACGGATGTTGCCGATGCCATAGGAACCTCCCCTCCTGCATGGTTAACTCGGACCAATCTGGAATCAGCAGACAGACTTGGAGACATACCGTACCCCCAGCAGTTGGCAGAAGCTGGCTGACTCTGGATTACAGGTCCAGATATAGTTGAAGCCACCAGATTTGCGTTCATCTAAGTAATGCTTGTTGGGATCAATCTTGGTGGCGTGACCTCATCGGCAGATCGGCTCGTAACTGGTGTAGACACCTTTGGAACCGCCGATGGAGTCGCAACAGATGCCGATCCGAGTTGACGATGCTCTGGACCAACATAATATGGTGCCTGTCCCTTGAAAGTTTTCTTGACGGCATTGCATACAGCATCGGACAGCACATTGGATTGGCTAACGAATGCATTATTGAATGCAGAATTAACCATCTCTTGTATTTTACCAGGATCGGCGTTGAAAGTGCTGTGCCGCGGCGACGGCGGATCTTGCTTTTGTATTGCTTCGCCGATCCCGTTTAGGCTGAAGGATCTAAGATACGAGCGCTTATATTCCTCCATTGCCTGCTCCAGAGCCTGTTTTTGATGACCTGTCAGATCTGCCGTGGAGACTTCAATGACACTCCTGGGATTAGTCATGATAAATATATCTATATAATCGGGTCCCACTGGGCGTGCCAAAAGAGGTGTTGACACAAAAAGCATCAGATCTGTGAACACCTCGGGCTATTACCCAAAGCTCGATGTCGAGGGCGTACCAGTCGATTTGACCAATCAATCGACAAGGATGATAACTAGAACAAACTGAACGAGATGACAGCGATGCGCCTGGACGTCAAGGCTCAGATTGATCAGGGGTAACTAGAGCAGAGCTAGACGAGGCAAACAGCGATGCGCCCGGATTGCCAAAGCCTAGAGGTACTCCCACGCGGAACTAGCAAGGATTTGACGGAGATCAAGGTGATGCAGCCCGTCGAAAGCTTGAAGAACTCGTTGATAGCTATAACTAATGCAGTAAAAGGGTAAATTGCGATAAAAAGTAGAATAAGATAAAATTGGTTTGTTTTTGAATTGGATTGTTTATTCCATAACCCTCGGGCACATATTTTTACTCTCACATGGAGAGTTGTATAAAGACACGACACATATCCTTCCTAAAACAAACTCCCTACTTTAAAGGAAACTGACTCGCGCAGGAGCCGGACAACAATATTTATTTCCTAAACAAACACACCTATTTTAAAAGAAAATAAGCGACCCATGCAAGAGTCGGACTCAAACTACTATAATAATACTGGCACAAAACACCGGTTTCCTTACGCTTCTTCTCGATGAAAACTTTCCATCGGCAGATCCCTTTAATCCGCACCTTCCTTCTTTTGACCATCGGTAACCTTCGGCTGCCACCAAGCGCTGTTACGCCCATCGGCATCGGCAACACTTTCCTGATCGACAATCGACAACATTTTCGATTAGCGACCTTGTGCTAGTAACTCACCAATCATCCCCAATCGGCAATCGGTAATAACTCTTCATCGGCAATCGGCAATGACCCCTCATCGGCACACGGCAAGGACTCTTCATCGGCAATCAGCAATACTGTCGGCAAGAACCATCTAGTCTCCATCGGTAGCACACCTTGCCTTCCTGCCACACTCCCATCGGCAACATTGGCTCACACTTTACCGATGCCGATGACAAACGGCTGCCGACCAGTCATACCTTAGCTCATTTGACACGTGCTGAAAAATGGTGTCAACACACGGGTTGTTACAGACTACCCCCTTACAGGAATCTCGTCCCCGAGATTCAGGGGTTACTACTCTAAAGGATGGGGCTAAGTTCAACTATGGTTGATAACTTTTATCGAAAGTTCCATGGCGTTAGTGCATCAGGTTTTGCAAAGAAGCTTTTGAACGTGGGTTTAAAAGAAGCTTTTCGAGGAAATGTTTTGAAGGAAGGGCTTTTTGGGAAAGCAGTTTGCAAGAACCTTTTGAATAGAAAAAGATATTTAATAAACATGATGGGGGAGTGAGAGCACTTTTGCATAATCAAATCGGTTTTTAAGTAAAGTCATTTTGAAAAGAGATTTTGAAACTTTCTCAAATCGAGTTCAAACTTTCCTTCGAAATCATCCTTTGTTTGAAAACCATGGTTTTTGGAAAACATGCTTTAAATATTGGTTGAAAACATTTTTCACACACCAAAATTTTGTAAAACGGTTTCAAAAGCCATTTTGGGAAAACTCTTTCCTTTGAACTAAAGACGACTTTGGAAACAGTTTCCATTTCGAAACAAAATCATTTTACGCAAGGTGAGGAAGCTAGTTAGAAAGTTTTTGGTTGAAAACAAAATTGTCTTTCTTTAAGATAACTTTCTCATATTTTTAAGGACGTACACAAAAGGGTTGAAGCACCTTTACAAACATTATTTTGAAATAGGAGCGGGGTTTTCAAAACAATTGGAATAGATCAAAAGTTTTGATTCTTAAGAAGACTTTTGAAATCCCCATTTCTTTTTAAAGTTGTTATGCAAAGCTTTATGGTTTGAAATCTCTTTGTCAAAAAGAAGTTAGGGTGTTTGAATGGAGAGTTTTGAAATCCAAAACATCCTTTATTGAAGTAAAAACTCTTTTTAAACGGGTGCTTTTGAAGTTGGGTTTTAAAATGCTCAGCATGGGATTACGGTGCTATGTGGGTACTACATAGAGTGGTCACAGTCAAGTACCTCAATACCAGCATACGCCCGGAAACAAGCCATGTGGATGCATCACACATGGAGAGCCCGTCTCGTAGCGGCACATAGGTCATGATCACGACATTTCCCCATGTATGTCCCGACATAACTTCAATAACCCAAGAGAGAGGGGAGGGGAGTTTTAAAAAGGAAAAAACCTTTGTAAATCATGTTGAAAACCATTTTGGAAACAAGTTTTAAATTCTTTTTGTAGATTTTGAAAGGAAGAAGGCTACAACCTTATGATTTGAAATCAACACAAACATTTTGAAATAGGTTGTATCCTTTTTTTAAGCTTAAATCAAAATGATTTTAGAATTTTAGCAAAACTAGAACAAAAGCCCAAAGAGATTTTGAAAACGCTTTAAATAGGTTTTCAATTTATAAATTCAAGACTTGTAAAAGGTTTTTTTTCTTTCCAAACTTCTTTTGAAGCGATTTTTTTTACAAGCATTAGGCCTTTTGAAGGGAAGGACTTAGAAATCAAAACATTTAATAAACTTTTCCAAATAGACTTTTGGACAAAACATGTTTTGAAATAGGTTAGTAAATAGAGTTTGAAACCATTTTCAAAAATGTTTTGCAAATACCAAAACTTTTAAAAATGGTTTGTTTTAAAATTTTGTTTCTATTTGTGAACACTGTTGAACAAAAACAGTTTTGGGAAAACAAAACATTTTGAAGGAGAACCGATTTTCAAACCGTTTAGTTTAAAGCCTTTGAAATTGGATCAAGTTTAAGAAAGGTGCCAAAATTGTTTCTTTAGAAAAAGGAAGGGGTTTCAAAAAGTTTTGAAATTGTTTCTCTTTTAAAATAAGTTACATTTTTTAAACCTTTTAACCAAAAGAAGATAATTCTTTTAAAATTTAGTTTAGTGAAAAAGTTGGAAACATTTACTTTGGGGAAAAAGGATTGATAGGAGCGTGATGCATTTGTTTTGTTATTATCATTTTATTAACTCTGTTAGTCAGGATCACTTATTAGTCATAGGGCGGCGTTGGGTTTAGCCTGCTATATTAACCGATATCCGGAGTCTCACATACATATAAATAGCTTCTGCAGCCTACACTCAAACATTAAAATGCAATAAAAGCATAACAACACAAGATCCAGGCAACCGAACAACATTACAACTCCTATATGCATAGTGTTGACTTATGACGACTCGTAAGCCTTTAAGTCTCACATATCTACCGATCTAGCGAGGACGGTAAAGGGAAGGTTCTCTAAAGGTCAATTTCCATAAAAGGAAGGGTCAGTTAGCATTAAGGACTCAAGGCGTAGAGAGAAACAAGTGTTAACACCTGGAGTTGTTCATTAATCAGGTTGATTGGCCTCTAAACTAGTGTTTGGTTCTAAAGGTCTCGTCCATGGGTCAAGTACGGCTTTGATACCAACTGTAATGATCCACAATTTCCTCGAAGGGAAATCTACATAATGTGATAGTCCCAGGAATACCAAGCTATCACATTATTATTATACAGCTGATACCACAGTCATACATAATAGATTACAAGTTTACAAGTATTACAAGTATTACAAGTTAGAGATTCACACCCTAGTACAACACGATACTAGCGGAAGACGCACACGAAGCGATATCAAAGTAGACACAACGCGCCAGTGGGTGAAGACTCCTCCTTCACAGGCAACCTTGAGCGTAGGACAAGACCACCTAATCCTCCATATCCTTGTTGTTGTCGTCGAAGATGGCATCCAAACCTGATAAATAACTTTCAGTATGATTTGTACTGGCCACTGTTTCCCACCCTATGCTTTGCGTTTGCTTTGTGGTAAGTGAAATGCAAGGATATATAGCAAAAGACCTATTTATGGCTGTAGTTTGCCTATGCATATAATAATCAATATTTAATATATATAATTGTATCTCAAGTTTTAACACATTTCCACCCATCCATCCCATCCACACACATATCACCACACTCTCACTCTCTAGGCGACAAGGACAACTCCCTCTCGTCCTTGTCTCAGCGGCTCACAGTTGGATCCTGCAAAACCCAGGGGGAGAGAAGAAAGGACTCATGTCACTACTCAAGAGAAGCGTCGGTCAAGGGAATGTCCATAACTGGGGACACGGCTATACGTATAGATCGGTCAACTCTGCAGAGTGTGTACACCTGTACCCACAAGATCGCCATCATCGGCGTTGCGCAACGCCTAGGTCGACAACGGGCTATCTCTCGATCCGGAACGATACCATCCTGTCACTCAGCCCTGGGGCTCCCCGGCGCACCGGCAAACTGAGACTGGGAGACGCAGCACCTGGCCACCGTGGTACTGCGCATCTAGGATGGTACGGGCCTCAACACCGGTACTACCCACCCTATATCACCTATCAACCTGGTAGTAATGGCATCGCCCAAAACGGTAGACATCCGCACCCCGCCCATTCAGGGACGAGTGGTGACCACGAAAGTTCCCAAGGTTCCGGTCCACTCGATAAACAGTTCCTACGTAGGATCAGACAGGTCATCTCCACAATCGGGGTACTCCCCCGTGCCATCACAACACCTCTATCCCGGGGCTCGCCCCGGGATCTCCTCAGAACACAAGTACCCGCCACAGGTACCTCACGTGGGGATGCCCAGGTCACACCCTCGGCAAGACTCGTTGTTGGTATTTCTTATGACTATTGGATAAATCCACAAGTGCACAGATTATACCGATGTAGCACTTCACCGGAAGTATTCCAGGTATCGTATTTTCCTCAGGGAACGATAGTGATCTAACTAGGATTAAAGATATGTCCTATGATGGATCAAGGGAGACTACGATAACTGGGTTGAGAGGTTCGATGTAGCAAAGATATCTAACAAGACAAAGCTGGTTATACTGGCTTTATCAGCCCTTCTCTTGCATGAGGCGATGGGATAGATCAGAAAGAGGGCAAAACTCTAACCGGACCGCGTGATAATACTAGATAGAGTTGTCACCTTCTACTAACATCCCCAAACAATCCGTGTGATAAGCGGTTTACAAAGGTAAGATCTAGTATAGACACCATGTCTACACTATTCTTACTACTTTAAACCCAGCTAAGGACTAAAGCACTCTACTTAAAGTAAAGCGATGAACAAGCGCGAAAAGTTGTATAACAGCTAAACCAGATTTAGAATACTGAATACTATAAAGAACTTAGAAGCAGTCACTTATAAGAGACTCGCATCCGCAGAGGTACAACTCGGAGAAGACGCCAGACAGGCCCGGCTCTCCTCCAGGCGCTCCTCACTCTCCTCCAACTAGCATAGCACTACTACAGAGCTCCGCTAAGATACTAAGGAGCAGTTTCTCCAATGAGGCACGAGTGAGAGTGAGGGCCTAGGGGGGTATTTATAGCTAGAGGTGGAGTAGGGGCTACTCTGGTGCCACGTCAGTGATCCGCGCCACCTTCATCAAGCACCGTTGGATCCAACCTACCTCAGAACCGCCTAAGGATCAAGGGTGTTGATTTCCATCACATGGGGAGTGAGTAGTTCGGTTGGGGGAGGTGAAACCGCCATAGGGGGATTCAGCCGAATCCCCCACTGATCTATGGGCCCTCCAGGGTCTTCTAGAAGGTGGCCCACCACTTATGGGGCTAGGTGGGACCTGTTTGGCCACTATAGGGATTCAGCCGAATCCCTATAGTGGGCCCTGACCCACCTCTGCCTCCTGGGTGCTGGTCCCACCTGTCAGATGTCCTGGATATTGGTTCTGTGTTGTGTTATTATGTTAATCTTCTTAATGTGGGCCCACTGGCCCTCAAAAGGTCCCATTTGTCATTACCTGCATCAAATAGTCAAGGGACATGTGGAACCAATTATTTGGCACAATATATTCATGTTATGCTTGGTTTCCTTTGGAAATGAGGATGTTGACGGTATTTTGATGGTGACAAAATAGCTCATAATTACCATCAACAAGATCCCCCATACTTACCTCTTTGCTCGTCCTCGAGTAAAGGTTAAAAGATAACAAGACTATGCTATTCAATGTATAAAGCAAACATAAAGATTCATTCAAGACATTTTGTCATACCAATGGGATATGTGGTATTGGCTAACATATATCCTTGAGAAGTTGAGAAATGGAACAACTCTCTAGGCAAAGTCATCTTTCCCAAGTCTTATTTTAGTACTTGGAGTTTTTGATAGGTTTTTCAAAAGAAATCTCATAAGTCATCTTACTCCTCATATAGCACTCTAGATCGCTCAAGGTGTATGATTCTTTACCAAGGCATGAAGTTGCCTTCTTTTTATCTTCCTACTTCTAAAAGGCTTATGTGGAGCTTAGGTAGGGATAAACAATGTAGCATACTTACCTTGCATATATTGTAAAGTCAAACTCCGGATCCAAGGAGAGAAATGTCATACTCTTAGATCAAGATGTGCAAGTGTGTGGAAACATGGCAAATGATCAAAACTCCTTTATATGATCTCTCTTTCCTAACTTATTATTTTGAGACATAGCTATCTTTATTTTTCTATGAGCTTTGATATGCTCATCATAATTTTTTCATGAGCTTTGATGTGCTCATCTCTTCATTATATATATATATATATATATATTTCATAATTTTGCATAGTCTATGTCTCAATTACTAGCACATACTAGAGAGAGAATTTTCTATTAGAACATGGAGCATGAACTATGTGGAAAATGTAAGCCATGTTTCTGCGTACTTCCAGTGTAGAAGCAGCATGTATATGTGGCGTGTACATGATCTTGATCTTGGGAGCATGATAAATCTCTCAACAAGGGTCACAAAACTTGACCAAACTCAACACAAAGTAAGCAGCTTATGTAGAAAGCTTAAATCATGAAAGAGCATGTATGACTTTGGTAGGAATTTTCTCACTATAGAGGAGTAGTGACATTATGGTTTTATGACGTTTTCAAAAGTTAATCTCCAAGAACCTTAAATAGATAGGGTATGAATCATGAGCCGAGAACTATATCACATTAATCAATAACTTAGTCAATATGATTTTCCTATCAAAGATATTTTCCCACTAGCATAAGCAAAAGCAAGAATTCGTCTTTATGATGCTTTTACCCTTTAAATGTCATAGATCATGTCACTTTTCAAAATTTTAATTTTGGATGCGATCTTCTTGTTTTATTCAATATTAAAAGGAATTTAAACTAAGTGAAAAGTTTCATGAAGGAATTGTTTTTATTTTTTTATTTTTGAGGGGAAAGTGAATAAATACATGAAAAAGTATAGAGAAAAGGGGAGAGACGTGGCAAACCAGTCAGATTTGAAGTTTGAATTTGAAGGGGTGCTGACTGGTGGGTCCAGGCCCTAGAAGTGCATTCGACCGAATGTCTTTGGAGCCGTTTGGCCATGGGGATCTCTGCATTTGAATTTCTTACCTCTGAATGTTGATGTGCTCTGAACTTCCTGAATTTTTTTGCCAAAAATATGATTCGGCCGAATAAAAAAGGTGGTCGTTTTGGTCCAATTTTTTTCTGGTACGTGTCATGGAAGTGTTCAGCATGGTTCAGTGATCCTTGTGATGTTTTGACAAGTTGGAGTTTCGACCGAACTCCCCCATACTTGTTTCAGAGCATGCTGAATTGAGTGACAGAGTAGACATCAAATGCAGGGGTTCTGCTTGGGTAAGATTCTAGCAGAACCAAGAGTTTCATTTGTCATTGATAGCTTTAGGCACGTGTTCATTGATTCAAGAGTGACAGACTATCATGCCTAAGTATCTTGTTGCTATAAAGGGCTAAGGTGATCCAAGGGAGAAGATGCAGAGAGAAGGTCCTTAGCATAATGGATGACAAGCATCACTTCATGCTCTCTTCTATTAGGGTCATGAGGCAGGTTGTGCGGATGGCTCTAGAGGATTACTAAGGAGAAAGAGAGGCAAGGAGATCCTCTCTCTCAATGGTCGTGGATAAGCGTTTGAACTTTGCATTAGTGATAATGCGAAGATCATTAAAGCTATCTTCAAGATCGAGACGCGCCATTCTCTCCTTAGAAACACTTTCTTCTAAGTTGGTACTGCTTTCATTGGCAACAACACGTAGAAATTTTTCCATTTCGCTCTTCTTCTTGGTGGAACCATGGTGAGGTCAACCAAGGTGAGAAGGGAAGCAAGAGGAGATGGAATTTCTACTGGTGGTGAAGTAGAACAAGGTGAGATGAGGAAGAAAGAGAGGGAGAGGTTAAGAAGAGAGAATTCAACGTCCTTCGCCTCTATTTTCACTTGGATCGTGCCAGAAACAGGATAGGAATGTTAGTCCAACGCTCAGAAGCAACGGGCATGGCTGAAGAGCCAAAACCACATTCAACCGAATGCTTTTTGAAAGATTTTGAATGAAGGAGCCAGGTTTCGAACTTGATCGGGTCAGGTGAGTCAGCTCGTGAAGTTTCGGGCTGTTTGGCCCAAACACAGGTTCGGTCGAATCACTTTAGAGGCCAAATGGGCCGATCTTTCACGAGGGGGGAGTCAAGGCTAAGTCTAGGCAATTTTAAGGTCTTTTTCAAAATTTGAACAAAAAGTTAAAACATGTAGATTTTAGTTCTAATTTGGATTAAGAACAAAATCTATCATATCAATTTATTGCTCAGGAATTTCATGCTCATATAAAACTTTAAGATGTTGGCCATTTACCTTTATAGGTGTTGCAGCCGTAATCTCAAAGCGTGATGATTCCTTGTGTCATGACATTGCTGATGACAAATGGTCTTTCTTCTGTGAATCGTCGCGTTGTACTCAGACCCTTTTTCTCCATTCATTGCTTCTCTCCTGCGAAGGATTAGTGGACAACACATACCCAAAGGAAATCACATATGATTCGAAGTAGGGGCATTATTGTCATAGAAACAGAGGACATCTTCTATGCTATAAGAAAGCTGGCTTTAACATTTTAGCAAAGCAAAAGATGTTCCCTCATTGTTCACCAATTCTTTAAAAGTTTAAGCAAGGTTGAGGCAAAGGTGTGCAAGATTATTTCATTACTACCTCAACCCTTGATTTATCTC
Organism: Microstegium vimineum; assembly: GCA_022036555.1. Lineage (NCBI taxonomy): Eukaryota > Viridiplantae > Streptophyta > Magnoliopsida > Poales > Poaceae > Microstegium > Microstegium vimineum. Next base: position 14,490,226 of record CM039128.1, on the reverse strand, counting down.
TATGAAAGATCTCATGACTTAACCACCAAAATTTTGAAGCTATCATGCATTGGTTAGTCAAAAAGAACAACCGAATTCCATACATGTTTACTTTAGGTTCATTAATCAAACTTGACACCATGTCTAATTTGATTAAGGAAGGCTATTTAACCTAAGCACCACGCTTAATTTAAAGAGCTTATAGGAGTATGTACACTACTCCCAAACCAAAGCATACTAATAACAGAACTAGGAAGCATGAAGGCATAGAGAGTTCATTTAAGAAGACAAGAGCATGGATGGTGAACCAAATGAGCATTTCCAGATTTTTTTTTATTTTTATGACTTAGCAAGATGAGCAAGGTAAAAAGAGAAAGCAAGGTAGAGACAACCAAACCAAATCAAGAATGAAGCATGTCATGAATTTCTTAGAGAAATCCACTCCCCCATACTTGGATTTTGCAGCATTTTAGAATGTGAAAATCCAAGTCTAGAATGTGAAATTTTCTTTTAAATGTGCTTCATAATTGAAGGATGTTTGGTTGCACATACCTTATGTTTTTCTTCATCGTTCTTTTTGTTCAAACCTGAAATGGTTAGTGACAAAAATACCCGAAGGAACGCTTTCACAAATATTCCCTTAATCTCTTTTTACAAAGTCATTTTATTCATTTTAGAATGTTGGGAAACTAATTTTTTTTATTAATTAATTAAATTTGTTTTAAGCAAACTTTAATAGAAAAGAAGAAGACTTGGGTTAGCTCCCAAAAGTGCTTAATTTTAAGACACAAGCTTGTCTTTGGGAAACCTTCAAGTATATCTCATGTTGGTGAAGTGGTTTCCCCTTCAACTCCAACATTTTTGAACCTATACTCAAGATCAAAACCACTACGAGATTTGAAACATTTATGGTAGACAAACACATCTACAACCAACCTTGCAAAGATTTTAGAAACAAGAAGAATGAAGGGGTTGTAGATCATGTGTGTAGTCATGGTTGAGGGAAGGATTGATTTGGGAGATTTCTCATTTGAACATGGATTTGATTGGAAGATCGGGGAATAACTTCCATGCTTATTGACATCATTCTCCCTTTCAAAGAGTGGGTGAGCACTTTCTTTCTCATGACATTTCAAGTCATTCTCAAGGATTGAATGAGTCATGGCTGTTGGCGAGATTGATATTAGCTCACCCCTTGATGAGAGGTCGGGAAGGCAAAACGGGTAGATAATCTTCACCTATTCTATGACCAAGCTTCTCATTTCCTATTGTGTTCTCCAAGATTCTCATGATTGGCCTTCCGATAAAAGTGGAATGAAAGGAAAGTCCAAGAAGGTCAAAGATGTGGAAATCTAGGAAGATCTTAAGATCATCAACCACCACAAGAATATCATGAAGGACTCCTAAACAATCAAGGATTTGAGCATTAGGGAGTCTAAGGTGTTTTTGTGATTGGGATAGATGATTCTTTGATGATGTTGGAACATGGAAATGAGGAATGATGTTGATCCCGAGGCTAGGATCATAGCAAATTTCACTATCCATGCCCAACACTTGACGTGATATTCTCCTCACATGTGTGGGCATTTTAGTGACTTCCTTTGAGGATTTGGCCTCATCCAACCATTCTTGAGCTACAACGGTAGGCAAAGGCTCTAACCGTTGATTATGCTCCTCTTGGTCAGATTTATGGCTCTCATGGCTTCCCTGCCTTGGGTGTCTTAATGAATTCCCAAAGTCATTACGTGGGTCATCATAAGCGTGAATGAAGAAACATATGGGGAATCATCAGGATCAAGGATGGGTTCATAAGATAAGTCGGATGTGGGCATAGAGAAGGAGAGGATAGATTTGGCTTCTAAACACTTTAGTTCTCCTTTTATAAGCTCACTCGTCATTCCTTCATCAAATATCCCAAGATTTTCCTGATGTACCATGCGTGAAGTCGAGGCCAGGATGATGTTGCTGCGGGAGGTTTCCGAAGAGATTCCTTCACGAGAGGTCTAGAAAGATGTTTCTTAGAAGGTCTCTTTTGGATACGATAATTGTGGGCATTCCCAAAACCAGCAAGATCATATGAAAGGTTAGCCTCAAACTCGAAGGAATGGTTTAGATGTTGAATTTCTTCTTCCTTCGAGATTTGTGGTATTTGTGGTTCAAGATCGATGGCAGAATCTTTGGATAGAAATGGTGGTGATTCGGCTATCGAGGATTCTTTTCTAGGGGCTGGTTTTTGTTCTTCCTTGGGTCCTTCATTATAATCGTTAGTAGAGGGGGTGTTTTTAGAAATCTTCGTGAGAAGATTCTTTCCTGCACTAACGGATAAACACAGGAAGACTCCTCCGGAAGTTATATTGAGAAGTTGTGTGGAATCTTTGCTAAGACCACCATAAAAGTGTTGTAACAATGTTGGCTCGGTTATAGCAAGATCAGGGCCAGATGATGATAGATCTAAGAGACAGGCCCATGCCACACCAAGAGGTTCTTTCTCCTTCTGTGAGAAGTTGATGACCTCTTTTCGAAGACGAACAACGCGAGGAATAGGGAAGAAAGCTAGGCAGAATTTGGATTGTAACTTTTCCCATTCTCCGTTTACACTATCTACGTGGCGAAGGTACCATCGTTTGGCTATTCCTGTCAAAGAGAACGGAAATAGCTTCCACTTAAGGGTACCTCACCTCATCCCTTGGATGTTGACACATGAACACAATTGTTCAAAGTCACGTAGGTGAGTGTATGGATTTTCATCTTCATCCCCAGAGAAAGATTGTTCCTGAACTTTGGCTATGAAGCTAGGGCGAAACTCATAGCTGGGTGAAAGGATGGGATGTGATGATGGTGGTGGTTCCAAACTATAGCCCTTTGGAAAGGAAAGATGAGAGATGGATGGTTCGTTCATGGTGTATATGAAAAAGATAAAATGAAAAGAAAGATAAAACAAGGATAATAGGACCAAAGGGTTCTAGTTAAAAGCTACTGTTCCCCGGCAACGGCGCTAGAAATGCTTGTTGGTATTTCTTATGACTATTGGATAAATCTGCAAGAGCACAGATTATACCGATGTAGCACTTCACCGGGAGTATTCCAGGTATCGTATTTTCCTCAGGGAACGATAGTGATCTAACTAGGATTAAAGATATGTCCTATGATGGATCAAGGGAGACTACGATAACTGGGTTGAGAGGTTCGATGTAGCAAAGATATCTAACAAGGCAAAACTGGTTATACTTGCTTTATCAGCCCTTCTCTTGCAGGAGGCGATGGGATAGATCAAAAAAAGGGTAAAACTCTAACCGGATCGCGCCATCATGTTGTATTGAGGCCCTACCTTTTAAGAACTTATCTTACACACGTGGTGGAATACAAAGACTAGATAGAGCTGCCACCTTCTACTAGCATCCACAAACTATCCATGCGATAAGCGGTTTACAAAGGTAAGATCTAGTATAGACATCACGTCTACACTATTCTTACTACTTTAACCCCAGCTAAGGACTAAAGCACTCCACTTAAAGTAAAGCGATGAACAAGCGTCAAAAGATGTATAACAGCTAAACCAGATTTAGAATACTGAATACTATAAAGAACTTAGAAGCAGTCAATTACAAGAGAATCGCATCCGCTGAGGTACAACTCGGACAAGACGCCAGACAGGCCTGGCTCTCCTCCGGCGCTCCTCACTCTCCTCCAACTAGCATATCACTACTACAGAGCTCCGCTAAGATACTAAGGAGTAGTTTCTCCAATGAGGCACGACTGAGAGTGAGGGCCTAGGGGGGTATTTATAGCTAGAGGTGGAGTAGGGGCTACTCTGGTGCCACGTCAGCGATCCGCGCCACCTTCATCAAGCACCGTTCGATCCAACCGACCTCAGAACCGCCTAAAGATCAAGGGTGTTGATTTCCATCACATGGGGAGTGAGTAGGTCGGTTGGGGGAGGTGAAACTGCCATAGGAAGATTCGCCCGAATCCCCCACTGACCTGTGGGCTCTCCAGGGTCTTCTAGAAGGTGGCCCACCACTTATGGGGCCAGGTGGGACCTGTTTGGCCACTATAGGGATTCGGCTGAATCCCTATAGTGGGCCCTGGCCCAACTCTGCCTCCTGGGTACTGGTCCCACCTGTCAGATGTCCTGGATATTGGTTCTGCATTGAGTTATTATGTTAATCTTCTTAATGTGGGCCCACTAGCCCTCAAAAGGTCTCATTTGTCATTACCTGCATCAAATAGTCAAGGGACATGTGGAACCAATTATTTGGCACAATATATTCATGTTATGCTTGGTTTCCTTTGGAAATGAGGATGTTGACGGTATTTTGATGGTGACAAAATAGGTCATAATTACCGTCAACACTCATCCCACGGACTCGTCGTAGGACCTATCTGATCGACTCAACCCTCAGCACACACCCAAGACACATGCCATGGTCTTCCCAAGTTGTTATCATTATAACGGCACATAGTGCCTAGCCACTCACAAACAATCCTCTACTCAACATCACATCATAGACATAATGCGAAGTAGAAGTAAGCCGCGAGAAAGTAAGTAAAGCGAGTGTCTATCCTAACAGCGGGTGTGCAGGGGTAAGGTTGTGACAAGGTAAAGGCTTTCCAAACAAATCTACCATGCAACCTATCAGTTTAATTGCAGAAAGTAAAGCACTAGCATCTATGTATATGCATGTCTAATAGGATTCTACGAGGTTGGGTGGGACGTGGCACCTGTTTGTTATAGATCAATATATTCATCCACATCATGCTGTTGTCCATGTCTCCTGCCTCCAACGGATCACTGGTCCGATCAACATCGCCTGCGATGCAACTACCTTGGCAAAGCGACAAGCAAGGCAGAAAACAATCAATTCTCGACCAAGATCCAAACTAAACACAACGAGACACGGAAAGAGCAGCTAAACAACAAAAGACACCAAGGACTTAGCCCTCACGGTGGTTGTCCGCTTTCCTCGGGCTCAAAACAAAACACGAGTGGTTGTCTGTTAAGCATAAGCTCGAGTCACGACCCCGAAATAGCCACACTTCCTAGGTTGATGTTGTCAACCTGTATGGCTTCAAGAGAAAGGGCCTGGACTCTAGCTTAACTTAAACATACATGACAGCTTGCGGCCTTTCGATCCGGGTGTCATGGGAATTGACAGGCACCGAAAAGATTGCAAGCAGGAGAGAAGACAAGCACAACAGGGGTCGGCCTTTGTAGCCTTATACCCCACAAGTTGCAACTAAGCACAAACGAGAAAGAACGAACAACAACACAAGATGAGAGAGTTGTGACGTGTCCCACAGACTTCGGCTTATACTCCACGGAAATTAGCGCAAGCAAAAGAGAATGGGACAAAAGAAACTGGGGAAGGGTTGGCTAGGTTGTCCGTATCAAGTCGACTCGCATGGTTCCAAAGACATGACATATACCATAGCTTTGCTAACCAGAAGAAAGGTTGCAACGGGGCAAATAAAGAAAAGGGGAAGTGGTCTACTTCTCCCAATGCACATGCCATGGCAAAAGGCGAGGCATTGGAAAGGAGCAACACATAAGAGAACAAACAACACCCAGTTCCACTTGTAGGGTACAACGACCTACGTGCACTAATTGCACCTAGACACCCCTACGGCCTTAGCGGTGCGGTTGTCACTGCAAGGACCTAAGAAGTACCATGGTCTAAAATAGGTACAAGCATACAAGGGCTTGAGCATGAAAGAGCCAAAAGAGAGAAGGGAAAGAAAAGATGCACCTTCCTTTGATCCACTCGCCATAGCATCCGACGACAATCTAAGGAAAGAACAAAGAGATCAACAAATAAACACCAAAAGGAAACAAGCAAGCGAAAAAAGATTGGTTCCTCGACACTTCGATCATCACATCATGGCAAAGGACATGCATCCAAGTTGGATCAAGGGCGCTCAATCGACGTCTTACTAGATAGACGAGGATCGATAAAAGAGGAACAGTCCCCGTATTCTTTCAACCACACGCCATGGTAACAGACGGAGGTTGAAGGAATAGAGACACAAGCTCACGGTTCCTCGGACTATACCAGCTCGTAGGGCACCACGACCTACGTGCAACTAAAACGGCACAAGACAATCCCTCGAGCTCTAGCATTGCGGTTGTCACCGCAAAAACCAAAGAATTGCTATGGTCTAGGTGGCGCAAGCATACGGGGTGGGTAGGAATAAGAGAAGCAAAGGAGGTAGATCCCGATGGTCATTGCGAGATGACTCGCGGCCATGAGCTGCACCTACAAGAGTTGGCTTCCGAAGGTTCCACGATAGTCATCCCCTCATTTGACTCTAGTGGACTAGGTCACAGAGGCTCGGCTGGTGCGGGTAGGAAGCGCACCACTAACGAGACCGCAATGACCATGTCGTAGGGTCGAATAAGGACACGACTGTCGTAGTTCCACGGGGACAACTAAACATGAGAGAAGGGATCGTGATTGGCGTTACGGCCATGGTGGGACGAACCCACGACCGAAACGACCAAACACGTCCCTTCTCGACCGGCTCGAAGGCTCGGTCCAAAGAGACAAACAAAACAGCACAACGCAATAATAGAACTAGAGTAGCACACATCCATAGCGATAGAGAGATAGTCGCGAAGGCACGACACATGCATAGATAGATAAATATCAAGGATAGTACATGGATATCATGAGTGCGGACATGTATGAACAAGTATGAATAGCAAAGGTTTTTGCCGACGTCATGGACGACGTCGGCGAGTTCCAAGGACTCGACCTTAAAGGGCAGAGCGATGACAGGTTGCTGCAAGGGCCGACGGGTGCATCCGGAACAAGTTCGGACCCACCACCCTGCAACAGAAAACCCACGGCACGAAGGCCGGACAGAACAGCATGTGGGCAGGGACGTCGGAGCTTCGCCAACTGGTACAGCAGGTTCATGGCCTTCCTGCGACAGCCGACAGTGTAGAACGCGGCACGAAGGCCGGTCTCAGGAGTGAACGCGCCAAGAGCAAAAATGCAGGGGCTTGGTTCAGGTTCGCAGTGGCTTGCCATCGGCATAGGAGGAGCTCGCTGGGTGGCGTGGGTGTGCTGCAGCCGGCTGTTGGCTTATCGCTGTAGGTCAGGCAGGCAACAGCTAGCTGGGAGGTTGGCAGAGCTCGACGATTGGCATAGCAGGGTCGCAGCTTCCCTGCATGGTGAGAATGCGGCACGAAGGCCGGTTTTCAGACTCTTGCATCAACAGGAGGGAAATAAGCAAAGCCTTTGGTGCTGGTAGCTCACCGGTGGTAGCTGCTGTCCTCTGGCAAGGTGTGCACGAGCAGGCAGCGGCACTGGTGAAGGGGCTGGACGTCGCTGCGGGTGGCGTCATCGCCACAGCATGGTGCTCCGCTGACGGCGCGACACAGAGTGGCCGAGGCAGAACAGGATGATGGCATGGCGAGGTTGGCTCGACGGCGCTGCAGCACGGCCGGTTCGACGTGGGGGTTCCCGGCGTGACGGTGCAGCAGGACGTCGCGTGGTGAGGGGCAGTAGGGACTCCAGTAGGTGCCGGTGCAGAGCTCGTGGAGGTCGGGGTCGACGGAAAAGGCGTGGCTGCGGCATCGGCCGACGCAGCTCCGTCCTAGAGCCGGACGGCCGTGGCTGCAGACGGCGACGTGGTGAGAACGGCGGTGGCAGCGTCGTCGGGGCAGCGAGGTCGTGACACCGTGGCTGCACGGCCGGCTGAGGGTGGCCGACGCGACATCGTGGCAGTCATGGTGGAGCTCGGTTGGCATCGCGGCGTGGTCGGCTCGGTGGCAGTGGCAGGACGACCTCGAGGACGCCGCGTCGAGCTACGGATGGCGTCGGCGTAGGGAGCTCGGGGGGGGGGGGGGGGGGCCTCTCGGCGCGGCATCGAGGCTTGGCCGGCTCAGCAGCGTCGCGTCGACGCGGAGGCGAGGAGAGCAGGAGATGGTGGCGGCGCGAATGGAGAACAACTGAGGAGACGGCGGCGGCTGCTGCTTTTATAGGAGCCGGTGGATAGGGTTCGGGGGCGCAGACGGCGAGGAGCCTCGGCGTCCGTACTCCCGGGACGCGTGGCGTGCATCCAGCAGGTGTGTGCGCGGACTCCGAGAGAGGCAGTGGCGCGCGGGTGCGCGTAGCGAGGGCGCACGTGCGTGGCTCTCCCACTCAGGGCGGCGGCGGCGGCTCGGGACTGGGAGCAGGGGCTCCTGCCCTAGGGTTTCCAAGCGCAGGGGCGCTCGGCTTGGGCTAGCTGGGCCTTCCAGCTTGGGCTTGGCGAAGTTGGGGGGGGCAGCGCAGGACTGAAGGGAGGCCGAGGCCGGTTGGCCTGGGCCTGGTGCGCCGTGCGTGAGAGAGGAGGCCGGCTGGGCCAGCGACAAGGAGGGAGACGGAGGAACGGGCCTCCAGTGCTGCTGCTGGCTTTTGCTAATTGGAGATGGGAGGAAGAGAAGAGAAAAGGAAATTAGGATTTCCTTTGATGATTTAATGAAGTTTGAAATTTAGTTGAAAAGAGATTTGACAAAAAATACGAAAAAGGAATTGGAAGGAATTCCTTTAATGATCCAAGAGAATTTCGGAGAAATTCATAGGGAGGAAATTTAATACGGATTGAGAAGGGATTTCTACGGGTTCGATTGGATTCATGTGAAGGGATTCAAAAGGGGATTGAAGCAGAATTGATGTAAAGGAGAATAAAAAGAAAAAGGCTTCCTTTCATGAGTCAAGAAGTTTTGAGACGAGTTCAAAAGGAACTCAAGTGAGATTAAACGAGAAGGGTTTGCTATGGACTTGTGCAGGCCAACACAAAATAGAACTCGAAACTCGAAACCAACACAAGAACTGAGGCACACAATTACAACCAAATCTATATGCATGCAACGATTTGCCAGTAAACTTTATGAGGTTAGCTTCGGTTAGACCTAACGACTACATGCTCCACACATTACATGAAAAAGTTTTTGAAAGTTCAGATTTTTGGTTGTTAGAAAACACGGGTTGTTACACTAAGGTGCCTCTGCTTTGCGATAGCACGAGTGCAATTAGTGTGGCCAAAAATCCCGTGCTTCACTCTAAGACCAAGCACATTGATGTTCGCTTTCACTTCTTGCGAGATCATTATGAGAAGGGCGACATTGACCTCCGGCATGTCGAGACCCATAACCAGCTTGCGGATATTCTCACAAAGCCTTTGGATCAAGCTGCGTTTTCTCGCCTTTGAGGCGAGTTGGGTGTTTGTTTCCCTTTTTAGTTGAGGAAAAATTTTGTGTATCATAGTTCTTTTTGGTTCTTTTTGTCTTTCTTCTCGTTTGGTGTCTTTTTAGCTTTTAATTGGTGTCATTGCATTTTGCATTGATTTGTGATATAGTTGATTTCAAGCCTCATACCTATAGCCAACATAATGAATCTATGCTCTATTTGAGGTGCTTTATGTGTCTATGGTGTTGCCTAACTTAGATTCTTTTCGATCTCATGATATGCAATAGAGCTAAGTTAGAAAAGCTTTAAAACTGAACTTAACTCCTCATGTCACCTCTGAAATGGCACTAGCATGTGTAGGCTTTTGAAGATCCATCTTGGTTGTTTTGTATATAGCTTGTAACTATGGCTCTTCATTGCTTCATTCACTACCTTTGAGCACCATGTTTAAAATGAACTTAAAATGAAAATGCTCTCTTTTTTTTGTGAATTGGAAAGATCGAGTTGGTCTGCTTTGTGACCACTTCACCGTGTGTTCGAGACTGCTTCCCATACGGGTCGATACTTGAGCGGTGTCATGTATCACCAAAACCGGTCTGTCAAGTCCTTTGACTTCACCAAGTTGGTAAGCAGTGGCATCACTTTTCTTACAACCACTCGCATACAACTTGAAATGTGCCTAAAACTGAATTTTGACTACAAAACTCTGAGTTTTGAACAATTTATTCAATTGGGTCATTGGCTTGTTGTATGAACTTTGCTAGAGATAGTTTTACTTGCTATACATGAGATTGCTTTGAGATTGTTTGCCATGTCTAGTTGTCTCTAGGAGGTGATACCCTTTCTCTGCTCTCACATGTAATGCTCTCTAAAATAGCTTCTAAAGTGATCTTAAGCTCAACTTGAATCTTTGTTAGGCACGTAGAGCTTTTCCTATTCTCACAGGATCACATCACTTAGATCATCTATTCATTGTCTTAGCTCTAAGTATGAAGTTGCACTCATTTTACATTTCATGTGCATTTCATTTATGTTCAACCAAGAGGTTGAAATTGCATTTTCTTACTTGCATTAGTCAAGGGGGAGAAATTGGAAATTGTGACCTTTTGAGCTTTGTTCTTCTTTTGGTATCTCTTTTGCGTACTTCACTCTTTTCACCCTTTCTTGGTATCTTGAGTGTGCATGTTCCCAGGGGGAGCTTCTGCTAGAGGTGTTGAGCCTATTTTCTGCCTCTTCTTGTGGGCTAGCTTTGTTTTGCTTGGTTACGTCGAGTCGTTGCCCATGTCTTTGGGAACCAAGTTTTGGATTCACTTTGCTTCTCCCAAGTGACCCCGTTTTGGCTTTCTTAGCTTTTTGGTCATTTGGAGAGTTTTACCTTGTGGCTCAAATCTGAAATGCACTTATGTTGACAATGCACTCATCAAGGGGGAGATTGCAAACACATGGTAGATAAGTAACCATGAATGTTCAGTTTTGATGATGAGTGATTGACCAACACGTGAGTGTTTCAGTTTGTGCGTTTACTTCTAACCTCTTGCGAAAGCATGTGCGTGCCTGTCTATCGGCTTGTAGTGTGCAGGTGCTATGCCTAGTGACAGTGGTCAATGGAGTGGAGAAGGTCGAGTAGAGGCTTACCGTGCCGATGGACTGAGAGTGGTGAAGGGCGGAAGTGGGGCTCGGACTGAGGGACCATGGGCACCGACGGACTAGCTATGGTGGCTAGTGCTTGGCATCGGCGAGTGCGAGAAGACATGGAGGTAGACCAAGTCGACCAAGTCAATATGGTGGACGTGCGAGTCGAGCAGCGGCTCAGGGGACTCGGAGTCCGACCGGGCTATGACAAGGTGGCTCACGTCAAGTGGTTTGGTGGTTTGGGCCTCAAAACCATCTGCGACGGTTTCCGAGTTTGGGCCGCAAAACTCGGGGTTTGGTAGTTGAGCCCAAAGCTACCGGTGGTGGGTTTCCTGGGTTTGGGCCTCAAAACCTAGGCTGAGCTTCCAAGGAAGTGGGGATGGCACGTGGCAGAATCCTGGAGGTTGCGTCAAGGCGACGGCAACTCTCGGCAGGAAGCGGGGCCGTCCATTCAAATGAGTGGTCGAGAGTTACCGACTTGGATTACAATTTCTTAGGGCTAGGTAATTCGGTCTTGTATCTAGGGGGGTCTTTGGGAAATAGCCAAATCCCGTTAAGTAGGGGATGAAGGGGTATCCCTCATCCCATCTCTTGTATTATTCTCTCTCCCACCTATTCTTAGGTTTTCCTTCCTCTAGTTTCTTTTTGCTTGAGATCCACCGCGTCACCGGTGTAAGAACTTGTGATTGTTGCGAGGAATCGGAGGCCGTAACCTCCGTAAGCCATGGCGCTTTTGATTTCTTGATTGTGTCCTCATTTTGCTTGTGTTCTTCCGTTTTGCTTTTTGCTCCCTTTTGTTCCCCAGATGAAATCTCTTTGTGGGGAGTAGCTCTTGCAGTTTTGTTTGAACGAAGTTGTTCGTAATCGAGAGGAGCATCTTTGCACCGAAGGATTCATCCTCAAACCTCTCGAGTACGCAGATCGGGCGATTTCTTTGCGGTGTTCTTCATTTCTTGTTTCCTCCCCCAGATTCTTTGTTCCCTTTAATCCCAACCGAATTGTGCGATGATTTCTTCGGGATAGCTCCTCCATAGCACTAGAAACATGCCTACCAAGTTGGGTTGCTATTGGAGATCTTTTGGTTAGGATTTGGAAAGATTTGGTGGAGAGTAAAACGAGTTTCGCATTTTCTGCGCTCTTCTCGGGGGTGTCGGACGCTCCGTCGAGAGGCGCCGGACGCTAGGACCTGCTGATGTCAGCGTCCATCACGTTCCTTGTCTGCACAGTTTAAGTTTGCGTCGGACGCTCGCCATCATCCGTCGCCTACCCGCCAGATGCGTCCATCGGTTTTCTGTCCTGCTGTCTCTCTGTGTGTTTTGCGTCGGACGCTCCTCAGCGTCCGTCGGCATTACGCCAGACGCATCCCTGGGATTTTCGGTCGTCCAAGCTCTCTGTTCATTTTGCATCGGACGCTCGCCAGCGTCTGTCGAGGTACCACCAGACGCGTCTGTTCCCTGGAGGTCCTCTCGGGTTCGGCTCTGCATAAAGCGTCAGATGCTCACCTAGCGTCCGTCGCCTACTGTTGCAGCATCCGTCGCCCAGCGTCGGTTGCACTGTGTTGGAGCGTCCGTTGCCAGTGTCACCAGCGTCTGTCACCTGTCTGATCTACCTATTTTGCCTAGGTTCTTGCCTTGTTTCCCTAGGGGTCGAGAACCCACGTTTTGGGGTTTCCGGTGAGTTTCTCTCCACTGCCGGTGTTTTGCCTAGGTTGAGCACCCAACAACTAGGTTTGGTTTTTGGGAAGAGTGGCCCGAATATTTCGAGAGAAATTTGAGGCTCCCATTCACCCCCCTCTTGTCGCCGTTATCGGTCCTTCAATTGGTATCAGAGCCGGTTAAGGATCAATCCACCTTACACGGTTCTTGATCCGCGAAGGCGACATGGAGCGAGGTGCTGGTAAACCTCCTTACTTTGATGGGACCAACTTTTCGTATTGGAAGGTGTGCATGTCCGCTTACCTCCAAGGGCTTGACACAAAGTTTTGGGAGATTTGTGAAAATGTCCGCTTTCCTTACGTGGTTCTTGACGCTCGGATCACCGATGCTCAAGTCACGCAACATGCGTCAAACGCAAGAGCCCGTAGTATTCTCTTCTCTTGTTTGTCTCTTCTAGAGTTTGAGCGGGTTTCGAGTCTCACTACGGCACGGGATATCTGGCAAACACTCTTGAGATATCATGAGGGCAATCCTCAGATCAAGTCTAGACTCTTCGACACGTACCGTAGAGAGTACGAGAACTTTGCTCAGTTGGGCGGCGAATCTGTTGACGGGATGTTCACTCGCTTCCAATCTATCGTCAACAAGA
>CM039128.1:13013192-13120203 GCA_022036555.1 Microstegium vimineum | reverse complement strand
TTCCATTGGCTCCCCGCTTGTGCCATGAAACCCAAAAGCTTCATGTGTTAAAGTCAGTGTGGGTAATAAATGGGGCTCCTACTCTCCTTCTCTTTCAAGCTTGCTTTGACTAAGCTTTACTAATCTTTATGTGAGTTTTTGTAAGTAGGATTTGTAGCAGGGGTGCTAGAAGTAGGATTGCAACCATTTACGTAACTGAGTCCACCTGCTATTGTGTGCAGTGCCTTTTCCAGCAACTAGTGATAGAAGAATGCTTGTGAGCAGGGAAAGAATGTGCTTCTAGTGCCATCAGGCTGCCTCTGGCGAGGTCCCCCTATGTTTCCCCTAAAGGTCGTGGCGTTATGCTTTGGAGGCTATAGTGCTACAAGAAAGCTTGCATGGTGCTCCTTCACCTCATTCTCCTTAGTTGTAGCAAGTGCCTCCTAGGCTTTCTCATGGGTTTCGCATACCTTGTAAGCATCTTGGATGCATTCTCTTTGTAATCATTTGTCATGGATAAAGATGACTTCTTTTTAGCATGCTTTTTTAGCTCTGATCCCTGAGCTATTTATTGAGGCTCGGTCCCACTTGGTCGACGTTGGCTGGTGATTGTGATCCTAGTCTAGCTATCATAACGACCTTGGAAACAAGGTTGCCACTTGCATTGTTTTGGTCATGGCTACTCGGTTTGTCCGAGAAGACTTTCTATAGTCGATTGTCTGTGCATAGGTCAAGAGGCTCAACCTTACGTCACCCTGTCCGGGTCTGTCTTTGCTAGGTGATAGTCCTTGGTTAGGGAGGAGTTGGTCAGCGCTTGTGAAAGGTCTAGGAATGGCTAGAGGGGGTGAATAGCCTATTAAAGATTCTACAACAACACTTAATCAAACTTGTTAGAATAAAACACAACATTAAGCAAGTTTGCTCTAGCTCTAAGGGTCGGCAAGCCACCTACCAATTCTAGTTGCTAACAAGATAGATACTAAGGCACACAAGCTAGCTAGCAACCTAGAAAGCTCTAAACAAAGCTACACAAGCTAGAGAGCTACTCTACTTTGCAAGAAAGTAAAGAATGAAATGCAAAGCTAGAGTTAGAGAGGTTATACCGATGAGAAGAGTAGCAAAGAGATAACCAATCAATCATAAGATGAATCCTCAGTAGAGAGACAATGAGACACAATATTTTTATCGAGGTTCACTTGTTTGCCAACAAGGTACTCCTCGTTGTAGTGATTCACCTACTTGGAAGTTCACGCGCTAATTGGCATCACACGCCAAACCCGTCACCTTGTGCCGCAAAACCAACACAAGATAGGGATCCACAAGCTACGCGCAATCCACTAGAGATACCTTTCGTGAACTCCCACGGGGAAGGTTCAAGAACCCCTCACAATCCACCGATCAGAGCCGGAGACAAACACCTTCCTCCGCTCAACGATCCTCATCACACCAAGCCATCTAGGAGATGGCAATCTGCAAGAATAACAAGAGCTCCCACGATGATGACGATCACCAAGTGCCACAAGAATGCAATCGAAGAAGCAATGCACTTGGTTCACTCAATATCTCATGAAATTAGCAAGTGTATCAATGAGATGAGTGGTGGAGGCTCTCACAAATGAGCACTAGTGTGTGAGTGATGAAAATGTGCAAGAGAGACCCCCAAGGGCCGGCCATACCACCTTATATAGCCAACACTCACAAACTAGCCGTTTAGCCCTCTCAAAACACTTCCTGCGTGCCATCCGGATGCTAGAAACAGTGGGAGGTCCGGACCATCAACAGCGTCCGGACACCCCACCAGTCGAGAGCCAACGCTCTCTTTCTCATCTCCAGACGCGACCTCTGGACACGCGCGAAGCGCCGTCCGGACCATCGCACCTGCGTCCAGTCGCCTGGCGATTCAAACGACTTTCTTCCCGCGCGCTTCAATGCCTGCCACGCGTCTCTGGACACCACTGTAGCACGGGTCCAGACTCAACTCCACCAGCGTCCGGAAATATCTTCCGAACACCCCGAGAGCACCTAAGAGCACCTTCATCTCCGGACACTCGTCCGAAGCCTCTGTCCGGACAAACACACGCGTCCAGACTCCATTTCTAGAGAACAACAGAGAGCACCAAGCCTACGGACGCGCGGCCGGAGCACCATGTCCGGACCTCAACTAGCGTCCGGACTCCTCTCCTCAGCCGAGCTGACCTAGGGTATGCTTTCGGACGCACACGCGTTAGTCTGGACCACCATCCGGAGCCCTTTCTTCTACCCAAACACTTTTCCAACTTCTTCCAAGCTTCCATAGGCTAACACTAAGTGATCTCAACACTTGTGCATGTTTGTTAGCTTTTAGTTCACATTTATCTTGGAATTAGTTGGTTGTTTCACTTGGTTCAATTGATTTTAATGGAATGCATATGAACCTAGTGGCACATGATAAACGCAATCATTCACAAGAGCTCCCTCCTTGATAGTACGACTATCTATCCTTAATGTGATCACACCCTCTATGGTGTCTTGATCACCAAACCGAAAATGGTTCCTATTATCACCTTTTCCTTCACACCATTTTCCTTTCAACCACCATGCTAGAGCTTGTGCCATCCACTTGATCCACCTTGTTCCATCACATGGCATGTACCAACCTATCTCATGATTCACACTTAGAGATCAAGGTTAGTACTTTGGTAGGTTTCATCAATTACTCAAAACCAAACACATGGGGACTCTCAATCTCCCCCTTTATGGTAATTGATGACAACCTTTCCACAGAGATATGAAATATAATCATTTTGAACTTGAGTTGCTTGTCCAAGCATTTTAATCAAAGATTTTTAGATTTGGACAAGTCACACAAATTCGGTTTTGGTAGTTATTTGCTCCCCCTACATATGTGCTTCTAGAGTTTGGTTCAAGTATAGCACATATGCATGGATAGACAATGTGGGAGAGTAAATAGCTACCAAATGATGATATGGTTTAAGTGTAGACCTTTGAAGCGTGATACCATCGGAGTGCAGAATTTAGAATCACCCTTAGCACCATGATTAGCTAGAAACCACTTGAAAAACAAACATGAGTCTAAGCTAATCAACCTATGCATGCTAGTTGATCAATCACCATTCAATTTGTATTACTAGCAAACACCACACAAGCATGAATATTTGAAATGAAGTACTTGTGCAACAATACATATGAGGATGCAAACATTCAAATGCAACAGAGTGTTCATGAGCTTGCTCCCCCTAAATGTGTGTCCTTTTTCAAAATTGATTTTTCATTTTCTCCCCTTTGTCATTCCCCCCCCTATGTCATATATCTTTTGTTTCTCCTCCCTTTTGGTAAATTTTATATCTTTTCACAATTTCTCCCCCTTTGTCATCCAATTGACACAAAAAGGTGGGACCGATTATAGATATGCAAGTTTTACTGCCCCTTAGTGCGAGATGGGTGAAAGATTGTTTTCAACTTTGGCTTGATCTAGACCACTTGCCCAAGATGTTTTAATTCGGTTTAAACCATAGACAAGCTTGTTCACACATGCTAAAATGGTTATCTTGCCTATGTTGAATTAAACACTTAAGGTTCATAGACATAGGATCAAACACTAGGTTTGCAAGCACATCAACATGTCATATGCTACAACTAGATCATATCAAATCATAGAAGCAATAGTGGCACCATATAAGCATCAAAGACATTTTGGTTTTCATGAATGAGCCTAGAAGCATGAGTGATGACTATATGCTCTACACAAGTCCTAGCAAAGTATGCATGAATGCTTTCAATCAACTTGTACTTTTCTTTGTTGGAGTAGAGGCATGTCATATAAGTGGGGGGGGTGCATCAACTCATGTTGGAGAAATCAAGTATGTTCAACTCATTCCTTAGCATGAAAAACCTCTTTTCATCTAGTGGCTTGGTGAAGATATCGGCCAATTGATCTTTGGTGCCAACACTTGTAATAGAAATGTCCCCTTTCAATTGATGATCTCTAATGAAATGGTGGCGGACATCAATATGCTTTGTTCTTGAGTGTTGAACCGGATTGTTGGTGAGCTTTATTGCACTTTCATTGTCACATAGCAAAGTCACTTGCTTTAATTTGACTCCAAAGTCATTCAATGTAGCTCTCATCCAAAGTATTTGTGCACAACAACTTCCCGCACTAATATATTTGGCTTCGGCGGTAGAGAGTGTCACACTATTTTGCTTCTTTGATGACCATGAGACTAGTGATCTTCCAAGCAATTGACAAGTGCACGATGTGCTTTTCCTTTCTATCTTGCAACCCGCATAGTCCGAGTCGGAGTATACAAGTAACTCAAAGTTTGATCCTTTAGGATACCACAACCCAACATTAGGTGCATGCTTCAAATATCTCAATATCCTCTTTGTGGCCTTCAAATGACTCTCTCTAGGAGATGCTTGAAATCTTGCACACATGCATACACTAAACATGACATCTGGTCTTGATGCGGTCACATAGAGGAAGCTACCAATCATTGATCTATATGGCTTTTGATCTACCATGTTGCCACTAGCATCACCATCCAAATTTCTATTTGTTCCCATTGGTGTACTAATTGACTTTTCTTCATCTAGATTGAACTTCTTGAGCATGTCCTTGATGTACTTGCCTTGACTAATAAAAGTACCATTTTTTATTTGCTTGACTTGAAGACCAAGGAAGTAACTAAGCTCTCCAAGCATAGACATCTCAAACTCATTAGCCATCACGTTGCCAAACTCTTCACAAAACTCTTGATTGGTTGATCCAAAGATAATGTCATCCACATAGATTTGCAACACCAACAAGTCCTTTCCAATCTTCTTGGTGAATAGGGTAGTATCAACCTTGCCCATAATGAATCCCTTAGAGAGGAGAAAATCCCTCAACCTCTCATACCATGCTCTAGGTGTTTGCTTCAAGCCATATAATGCCTTTCTTAGCTTGTACACATGATTGGTTTTCTTGTCATCTTCAAACCCGGGTGATTGCTCCACATATACCAATTCATTGATGCACCCATTGAGAAATGCACTCTTCACATCCATTTGATAGAGCTTGATGTTGTGAGCACAAGCAAAAGCCAATAGAATCCTTATTGCTTCTAGCCTTGCCACCAGTGCATATGTTTCTCCAAAGTCATGACCCTCAACTTGAGTGTACCCTTGTGCAACTAGTCTTGCTTTGGTTCTCACCACTATTCCATCTTGATCTTGTTTTTTGCGAAAGACCCATCTTGTGCCAATAACATTGTGGTTCTTTGGTCTCTCAACTAGCTCCCAGACTTAATTTCTAGTGAAGTTGTTGAGCTCTTCATGCATAGCATTTACCCAATCAATATCTTGCAAAGCTTCTTCAATCTTAGTTGTCTCAATAGATGATACAAATGAGTAGTGTTCACAAAATGAAGCCAATCTTGATCTTGTTTGTACACGACTTGTGATATCTCCGATAATATGATCCAAAGGATGGTCCTTTGCAATAGATGTAGGTTGGAGTGTTAGAAGTTGATTGCTTGTACTTGGTTGGTCATTGGATTGAGATGATGAACTAGCCTCTTGTTGATCTTGAGTTGGTGAGGATGAACTAGCTTGATTGTCATTGAGTTGCTCATTGGATGGAGCATGCACTAGAAAGTCATTATCTTGCTCTTCATCCACTTGCCTCGGCCTCATGTCCCCAATATCCATATTCTTCAATGCATTGGCCAATGGTTCACCTCTCACATCGTCATGATTGTCATTCTCATCTTGAGAGCCATTAGTTTCATCAAACTCCACATCATGTACCTCCTCAACTATGCCATGAGTAAGATTCCATACTGTAACGTCCCACCTCCATGAGGTCGGGCCCGTTAACGCCTGATAGCTTTCATAGGACATAGACTGCCCTCACAGACCAACACTAATCTTTTCGGCGCACTTTGTCCTCACTCATGCGCCCCTAGGAAGAACTTCCCGGTCGGTCACCCATCCTAAAATTTCTCTAGGCTAAGCACGCTTAACTTTTGAGTTTTTTTTTTGCAGATGGGCTTCCGGAAAAGAAGTTGCAACTTGTTGGTATGAGTATCCTATTAATCCTATTATGCCCTAGGCTGAGGTGTTACATCCTCACCCCTTAGGAGACCGACGTCCTCGTCGGTCAACCCCAGGCCAGGAACGTCCCCTCTTGGCCACGTCTGTGTGTCTAGTGCCAGCGCATGTGCCATGCTGTGTGACCACTCTGGATCCACACCAGCCATGCGCACCATGCCTGCACAACTGACACACACGCGTCCGTGAAACCGCACAAGGGTCGGCTCTGATACCATTTGTAACGTCCCGCCTCCATGAGGCCGGGCCCGTTAACGCCTGATAGCTTTCATAGGACATAGACTGCCCTCACAGACCAACACTAGTCTTTTCGGCGCACTTTGTCCTCACTCATGCGCCCCTAGGAAGAACTTCCCGATCGGTCACCCATCCTGAAATTGCTCTAGGCCAAGCACGCTTAACTTTTGAGTTTTTTTTTGCAGATGGGCTTCCGGAAAAGAAGTTGCAACTTGTTGGTATGAGTATCCTATTAATCCTATTATGCCCTAGGCTGAGGTGTTACACATACTCTATATGCTTTACTTGTAGTTGAGTAGCCAAGTAGGAAACCTTCATCACATTTCTTCTCAAATTTGCTCAATCTTGCACCTTTCTTCGTGATATAGCATTTGCAGCCAAACACTCTAAAGGATGAAATATTTGGCTTTCTTCCATTCAATAGCTCATAAGGTGTCTTCTCAAGCATCTTGTGGCAATAGAGTTGGTTGCTATAGCAAGCCGTGTTGATAGCTTTGACCCAAAAAGAATCACTCACATTGTATTCACTAAGCTTAGATCTTGCCATATCGATGAGTGTCCTATTCTTCCTCTCAACAAACCCATTTGATTGAGGTGTATACTTTGTCAAGAATTGATGTTTGATTCCATATTCATCACATAGCTCATCAACTCTTGTATTCTTGAATTCACTACCATTGTCACTCCTTACTCTCTTGATAGTTGTTTCAAATTCATTTTGGCATCTCTTGACAAAGATCTTAAATGTATCAAAAGTTTCACTCTTGTCACTAAGAAAGAATACCCATGTATATCTAGTGAAGTCATCAACTATCACAAAGCCATATTTGTTTCCTCCAATACTTGTGTATGCGGTTGGCCCAAACAAGTCCATATGCAAGAGCTCAAATGGTTTTCATGTACTCATCATCCTCTTGGTAGGGTGAGTGTTTCCAACTTGTTTGCCGGCTTGACAAGAGCTACATACCTTATCTTTCTCAAAGACCACATCCTTCAAGCCTCTAACTAGATCATGCTTGACTAGTTTATTCAATTGCCTCATCCCAACATGACCAAGCCTTCTATGCCATAACCAACCCATGCTAGATTTGGATAGCAAGCAAATTGACAATTGAGTTTCACTAGCATTGAAATCAACCAAGTATAAATTCTCATATCTAAAGACTTTGAATATCAAGTTAGAGCCATCTACACTTATGATCTCTACATCATCAACTCCAAAGATGCATTTGAAACCAAGATCACAAAGTTGAGCTACGGATAGAAAGTTGAAGTTCAAGCTCTCTACTAGCAACACATTGGATATGCTCATGTCATTGGATATTGCAATCTTACCAAGCCGTTTGACCTTGCCTTTGCCATTGTCACCAAATGTGATAGAATCAACCCCATTACAATCATTTGGCTTTATAGAGTTGAACATTCTTGAATCTCCGGTCATATGTTGAGTGCACCCACTATCAAGCACCCAATGCCTCCCTCCGACTTTATAATTGACCTACAAAACAATTCAATTCTTCTTAGGTACCCATACTTGCTTGGGTCCTCTAAAGTTAGTGACTAAGGACTTTGGTACCCAAATAGCTTTCTTCTTTGAGCTCTCATTGGGAGTACCCATGTACTTAGCAATCACACCTTTCTTGCCCTTGGTAAGCATATAACTAGAATCAAAGCGAAGAGATGCATGTGTAAATTTTATCTTGCTTAGATTTAGTTTGCAATGTTGCTCATCATGCCCTACCTGCTTGCAACTTGAGCAAAACCGGTCATTGCTCTTCACAAAGCGAGGCTTTGGAGTTGCAAAGGCCGCCTTGCCTTTCTTGAGGATATAGCCAAGTCCCTCTTTGCAAAGGGAGAACCTTTGTCTACCCAAGCACTTCCTAAGGATAGAGTGATCTTACCAACCTCCTTCTTAAGGGTCTCATTCTTAACCATTAGTGAACTATCACAAGTGAAGCCATCACTAGTAGAAGAGGTAGAGTTAGAAGTGCTACAAGAAGGGTTAGTTGGAGTGAGCTTACCAACCTCCTTCTTAATAGAATGATTGATTGATTATGTCACAAGTTGTTCCCATGTTACTTGTTGAAACATGCTCTTTCTCATTTTGTTCAACAAGAGATGAGTGAGCTTTTTCAATCTTAGAGTGAGCTTTGTCAAGCTTCTCATGGGCTACCACTAGCCTCTCATGAGAAATATGTAGCTCATCAAAGGATTGCTTGAGAGCTTGAAGCTCTTTTCGCAATGCTTTGCACTCCTTTCTCTTAATATCAAAGTGAGTCTTAGCATCTTCCAATATTTCAATTATTTCATCTTTTGTGGGTTCATCATCATCATCATCATCACTAGAATCACACTCATCATCGGATTGTACCTTAGTGGACCGAGCCATGAAGCATGTAGATGGAGTGTCAAAGAGAGAGATCTTATTCTTCATGGCAATGCTTGCAAGAGCCTTCTTCTTGCTTGATTTCTTCTCATCATCACTTGAGGAATCACTATCCCAAGTGACAACATATGAGCCTCCCTTCTTGTTCTTCTTGAGAGTCATCTTTCTCTCTTTCATTTCTTTTTTCTTGCCCTTCTTCTCATCTTCATTGTCACTATGATGAGGGCAATCCGCAATGAGATGATCATTGCTATTGCACTTGAAGCATCTTCTATCTTTCTCATTGAACTTGTGTGATCTCTTCTTCCTTCTTGCTCTATAGCCCTTCTTCTTCATGAACTTGCCAAAATTCTTAACAAATAGAGCCATCTTTTCTTCATCATCATCACTATCACTTGAGCATTCATCATAGCTTGATTCATCACATTTTGCTTTGCCCTTTGATGATTATGTGGCTTTGAATGCCACACTCTTCTTATTCTCATCCTTCTTCTCATCCTTCTTGTCCTTGTTCTCTCTTATCTTGTCCTTGTCCTCTCTAAAGGTGTCATCGGTAATCACCTCACCAAGAACTTGGTTTGGTGTCATCGTGTCCAATCCACTTCTCACCAATAGAGTGACTAGCATCTCAAATCTTGATGGAAGACTTCTCAAGAAGTTGAAAGAGAAGTCCCTGTTCTCCACCTTCTCTCCAAGTGACTTAGGGTCATTGACAAGCACATCAAGCCTATTGGACATTTCTGGCACATTTTCATCTTCCTTCATCTTGAAGCTTGCAAACTTCTCTTTCAAGATGTATGACTTGGCCCCCTTCATAGATTGACTCCCTTCATAAGACTCCTCAAGCTTCTTCCAAGCATCATGAGCACTCTCTATGTTCTTTATTTGTTCAAATACTTCCTTAGAGATTTCATCATGGATGTCACTCAATGCTGTCATTGTTTTGGAGCTTCTCCTCCTCGGCCAGGGTGGGTGCCTCTTCATTCACCACCTCAAACTTCTTGTCGACCACCAACCATACCTTCTGGTTGATTGAATTGATATGGGTGGTCATCAATGCCTTCCAATAACTATAATCGGTGCCATCGAACTTGGGTGGCCTCTTGGTGTTGTTGATAAGAGCCATTTTAACACCATGGGATGTTAAGCCTTTGTATGACGGTGTACTAGCTCTGATACCACTTGAAAGGTCTAGGAATGGCTAGAGGGTGGGGGGTGAATAGCCTATTAAAAATTCTACAACAACACTTAAGCAAACTTGTTAGAATAAAACACGGAGTTAAGCAAGTTTGCTCTAGCTCTAAGGGTCGGCAAGTCACCTACCAATTCTAGTTGCTAACAAGATAGATACTAAGGCACACAAGCTAGTTAGCAACCTAGAAATCTCTAAACAAAGCTACACAAGCTAGAGAGATACTCTACTTTGCAAGAAAGTAAAGAATGAAATGCAAAACTAGAGTTAGAGAGGTTATACCGACGAGAAAAGTAATAGCAAAGATATAACCAATCAATCACAAGATGAATCCTCGGTAGAGAGTCAATGAGACACAATATTTTTACCGAGGTTCACTTGTTTGCCAACAAGCTACTCCTCATTGTAGTGATTCACCTACTTGGAAGTTCACGCGCTAATTGGCATCACACGCCAAACCCATCACCGGGTGCCACAAAACTAACACAAGAAAGGGATCCACAAGATACGCGCAATCCACTAGAGATACCTTTCGCGAACTCCCGCAGGGAAGGTTCAAGAACCCCTCACAATCCACCGATCGGAGCCGAAGACAAACACCTTCCTCCACTCAACGATCCTCGTCGCACCAAGCCGTCTAGGAGATGGCAATGTCCAAGAATAACAAGAACTCCCACGATGACGACGATCACCAAGTGCCACTAGAATGCAATCGAAGAAGCAATGCACTTGGTTTATTCAATCTCTCATGAAATTAGCAAGTGTATCAATGAGATGAGTGGTGGAGGCTCTCACAAATGAGCACTAGTGTGTGAGTGATGAAAATATGCAAGAGATACCCCCAAGGGTCGGCCATACCACCTTATATAGCCAACACTCACAAACTAGCCTTTTAGCCCTCTCAAAACACTTCCTGCGCGCCATCCTGATGGTAGCAACAATGGGAGGTCTTGACTATCAACAGCGTCCGGACACCCCACCAGCCGAGAGCCAACGCTCTCTATATCATCTCCGGACGTGACCTCCGGACGTGCGCGAAGCGCCGTCCGGACCATTGCCCCTGCGTCCGGTCGCCTGCCGATTCAAACGGCTTTCTTCCCGCGCGCTTCACTGCCTGCCATGCGTCTCCGGATGCCACTATAGCACGGGTCCGAACTCAACTCCTCTAGCGTCCGGAAATATCTTTCAAACACCCCAAGAGCACCCGAGAGCACCTCCACCTCCTGACGCTCGTCCGAAGCCTCTGTCCGGACAAACACACGCGTCTAGACTCCATTTCTAGAGAATAACAAAGAGCACCAAGCCTCCGGATGCGCGTCCGGAGCACCTGTCCGGAACTCAACTAGCGTCCGGACTCCTCTCCTCAGCCGAGCTGACCTAGGGTTTGCTTCCGGACGCACACGTGTTAGTCTGGACAACAGATACCCTAGCGTCCGGACCACCGTCCGGAGCCCTTTCTTCTGCCCAAACACTTCTCCAACTTCTTCCAAGCTTACATAGGCTAACACTAAGTGATCTCAACACTTGTGCACGTGTGTTAGCTTTTAGTTCACATTTATCTTGAATTAGTTGGTTGTTTCACTTGGTTCAATTGATTTTAATGCAATGCATATGAACCTAGTGGCACATGATAATCGCAATCATTCACAAGAGCTCCCTCCTTGATAGTATGGCTATCTATCCTAAATGTGATCACACCCTCTATGGTGTCTTGATCACCAAATAAAAAATGGTTCCTATTACACTACTACAGAAACCAAAATCAGTGCCGGTTCAAAACCCCCCATCAGTGGCGGTATTTTAACCCGCACAACCACTTCGGCAGTGATGAGGGGGTCACATCACTACCGCTCATGCCAAACCGGTAGTGATGGCTCCAGCACCACTGTCGGTTCGTGTTACAAACCGGTGGTGATGCTTGGGCCATCACTGTCGGTTTGTTTAACCAACCGACAGTGTATGCTTTATATCACTGTCGGTTTTAATTGATCCGACAGTGATATAATTTTTACAATTTGCAGTAATAAACGACCCATTTGATATCGATGTGAAAGTGTCAATCTTATTACAAAAACCATCAACATTTATATTACAAAATCCATCAACATTTATATTACAGAAATTCATAAAAGTGTCAATCTATATTGTACAATAGTTCAACGATTTAGTACTATCAATTGGGTGAAGTGTAAGTCACCTATCTTGTAACCAAAAACCTCATAGATGAACAACAACGTATTAAATAGTACACTCTCTGTTGCTTCACACCCACGAGCACATGGTATACTAACAACGTTTTATGGTGGTCGAGTAGTTGGTGGGTCTCCCTTCATAGTCGCAACCAACTTTGCTTGAAATCCTGCAGTAGTTAGTGTTGGCTCTTCATCAGCATATTGCTAGTCATAACCCAATGCATCCATTACTTGGTTCAGAATGGCTTCAAAACTACACCCTATGTAGGTCATGTCATACTCCTCTACCTATAGGTATTGGCACAAGCTAGTGTTAATTATAAGAGCAATATTGACAACATACAAGAACAAATCTAGGTATAAACTATAAATCTTAGACTTACCATTGGTGAGTTCTAAGCCATTCGTTTATTGAACCCCCGAAGATCATGATACATGTTGTGATTAATAGCTTGAATCTTCACTGATGACAGAGTACAAAGTGTGATCCCATTTCTTGAGAGCATAGTTGCACAAACAACGATAGCATACTTAATAGCAACACCCCGCTAGGGTGCCTGTATGCCCACCTCCGAGATTTGTAACACATTGCGACCGCCAACACCACCGCGGCGACGACCACTACCACGACCACGACCACTACCACTACCCATCCTAACGGAAATTGGAAATGAAATACGACATTCGAATTGTGGACCATTATCTACACGATAAAGCTGAACATCCACATTGTCAACCCCAAAATAGACTAGAGTTCCTTTAAGCCAAGCAATTGGATCAATCATCTACATTACATATAAGATATGTTACTTAACTTGGATGATCTAGTTTCGTACAAATGAAACATATATTGATTAACTTACTATGCTTGGATGATTCTGTGGTACTACCGGCAATACCGGATAAAAACCCATCCAAGTACAATAACCTTCCAACCAATTTCTTCCGGTGGTGGGAGATTACGACATCCAGCCATCTATATATTAAATGACATATACTCAGATTATATTTCATGTAGCATTTGTGTTAAAGGACTAATATACTAAGATTATATTTCTATCTATCTCTCTATCTATCTTTCTCTACCTATCTATCTATCAAATCTATATATTATCTATACTAAATTTCATATCACATATTAAATAACATATACTAATAAGATTATCTATCTCTCTATCTATCTATCTATCTATCTCTCTCTATATCTATCTATCTATCTATCTATCTATCTATCTATCTATCTTTCTCTACCTATCTATATATTATCTATCTATCTATATTATCTATCTTTCTCTATCTATCTATCTTTCATATCACATATCCAATAACATCTCAAATAGGCATTTCGTCGAACACCTTGGTACCGTGGAGGGAGGTGGAGGGAGGTCTGCGGCGCTTGGCGTCGTGGAGGGAGCTCCGCAGCACTTGTCGTCACGGAGGGAGGTCCGCGGCGCTTGGCGTCGTGGAGCGCCGTCCTCCTGCGGTCCACGACGCTTGGTGTCGTGGAGGGAGGTCCGCGGTGCTCGGTGTCGTGGAGCGCGTGGGCGGCGGTGACGGAGGCGTGGAGCGGAGACGACGGCGGTGTTGAGTGGAGACGGCATGGAGCAGCGGCAGCGTGGAGCACTGGCGCGCGTCTGAACATTTTGGAGCGCGCCAGTGCCTGCTTAAATATAAACCTACCCGTATCACTGTCGGTTCAAGCCAAGAACCGGCAGTGATACGGCAGAGAAGCATCACTACCGGTTCAAGCCACGAACCGGCAGTGATAAGGAGATTCACTGTCGGTTCTACCCGTGCCCCCATTTAATTAGGGTATGTCAAAGCTTGAACCGGCTGTGAAACAGCATCACTGCCGGCCCAAACAAAACCAACACTGATGAGCCGGTAGTGATTGCCGATTCTGTAGTAGTGTTATCACCTTTGCCTTCACACCATTTTCCTTTCCACCACCATGCTAGAGCTTGTGCCATCCACTTGATCCATTTTGTTCCATCATAGGGCATGTACCAACCTATCTCATGATTCACACTTAGAGATATAGGTTAGTACTTTGGTAGGTTTCATCAATTACTCAAAACCAAACACATGGGGACTCTCAGCTTGGCCTCAACCCTGGTGAGATCGCTTGTTCTCTCTCCTTCCATCTCTACTCTTTTGTGGACCTTTGGGGTCATGGAGCCTTTTATAAGATAGTTTTTCACCCCCTCATGGATATAGATTGTCCACTGTAGCCTCACTGGTTGAGCAGTGCACCTCGTCTAGCATCATTGTGTAGTTTGAGGGGGACCCGATTGTCCTCCTGCAAACAATGTGAAGTTTAGCAATTTCTTGTAGTTAAATGTACCATAAATCATAAACCACCTATCCCGTTGGTCCCCGACCGCTTCTGCAACAGTTAGAGGGAATGATACATGTAACACCCCTGGTGTTTAAGCACTTAATTAAAACTTCATCATGCCATCATATGCATTAAGCATCATTCACTTGATTGAGAACCTTATTATGAATTGAACTAAAATGAGTTTAATTGGTTGTGTTTGATCATATGTATGAATGCTAGTCATCTTTTCAAATTCAAACTTTCAAATTCTAATCCAAACCCTAATTACCAAAGGGGGTGGATTCAACCCTAAACATGACTTTCCAAATCTATAAAGAATTTGCATATGGTTATTTAAGCAATGTGATAGATCTCTGTGTGAATTGCATTTGTTGTGTTTACAGTTTTTCAAGTGTTGTTCAAGTTTTTAAAGTAATTAAAAAGGGGGAAATTCTTTTAAAAAGGGTTTCAATTTCCAAAAATGCATTTTCACTTCTAGACTGAATTTGAAAATGTGCATCTTGGAAAAAGTGTAGATCATGAATTTTTTAGCAACTTTCATGTTCAAAGTTTTTCATGAAAACCCGTGGAAGCTTGAGCAATTTACAAAATTGTACCAGGGGCAGTTCAGGCTTTTCATCGAGCACTTGCATGTTGGTACAGTGTTCATGGCGCCGACACTTGGCCTGGCCAGCTACCGAGGTCGCCAAGCGCCTCATGTCCGCGACGCGCGTCCCATCGCGTGTGTGGCATCACCACAGTGCTGTTGCCACCTTCAAAATGGGACGCCGTCCACCCTTGCCTCTCTTTCCACGCCGTGCCACCCCTCTACTCTACTTAGCCACGAGTCTAATTCGCGTCGTCAAGCTCGCGCGAGCATTCCAGTCACTGTCAAGCCTCCCATCCACCGCAATGCCTTTCGCCGTGACCTAGTGCATCTCCCGCAAGAGCTGGTTGAAGCTGCGACCGTGTGAATCGGCCGGCACAGCTCCATCTTCCTCAACTCTAGCGAGAGCCCCGCCTCTCTGGTCCGTTGTCGTCCGGGCTAGACAGGAGCCGCATTGTTCTTCTCTTTCTTGTTTCATCTTCCTCTTTCATCGCTGAACCTCATTGGCTTCACCGTTTCATTTTTGGTGGCCTACAGCTCCAAGAACACAGACGCTGCCGCTCGGTTCATCGTCTCCGCCAGCACGGTCTTCGTGGCCAGCACTCTCTGCCTCATCTCTGGCCGCGCCAGCAAGCGTTTCACGACCGGGGTGAGTTCCTCGAACTATCCGTGCGCTTAGTCGTTCTTGTTTCGAGCCGTAGAGCTCGGTCCGCGAGCTCCGCCGCCGTTTATGGTCGTTGCGGTAGTGCGCTCGTCGGTGGGACGCGTCTGTCCCTCTTTTTCCAATCCGAGTCTTTCCCTAGCTTCGCCTAACCGTCGTGAGTCCGTTCGCGGTGTTGGTTGTTCGAGCGCGTACATCATTTGGCCGGCGTATGTCGCGTGGATCTCGGTCGTGCGCCATGGCCGTCGGCGAGGTCGATAGGTTAGGGTTTTGGTTCGTTTTTTTGCTTGCTTCGCGTTGTTTGGGGGTCGATAAGCATGTTGGGGTTGTTGGTTGAGTCGTTTATGATTTGTTTACGCCGGCGTATGTGCGGCCGCACTCGGAGTGCCGCCATTGTCGCCGATGAGGTCTCTGCGGTAGGTCTTAGCCTCGTTTTTGTTGTGCGTTATGTTCGTCTTTGCTTCCGGAGTGCATTGCGTTGCTTGGTTGCTCCGGCGCATGCTTGTACTCGCCGGTGAGACGTTTCTGAGGGTTGATTTTTGGCGTGCCGCACCTCGTTGGGTGCGGGGTGAAGTGCGGAGTCCAGCGCATGAGTCGGTTCGCCGCCGGCGACACGCCATCGTGTTTTCTGGTCGTCGGCGCCGCTGCTTTGCGTCTGAGTCACTGACGAGCGGGACCC
The DNA here is from genome assembly GCA_022036555.1 of Microstegium vimineum. Lineage (NCBI taxonomy): Eukaryota > Viridiplantae > Streptophyta > Magnoliopsida > Poales > Poaceae > Microstegium > Microstegium vimineum. Next base: position 13,103,857 of record CM039128.1, on the reverse strand, counting down.
AGCCATCAGTGGGTTAAATCAAAGGGTTTTTTCCGTAGCAACTTTTGTTATTTTCATATGTTTAAATCTGTGCATGTTCAAATTCTGCAAAAATTTGTGAATGCTCTCTGTGATGTGTAGTAGTTAAGAAAAATATAACATGTCCATGTTTTATATGTTTTTAATCCTGTAAAAATGCTCCATGTAATTGAAAAATGACTTTTCCATGATTTTTCATGCTCTATGTAATGCTCCAAAAATTCTACAAATTTTTGTGTAACCTTTATACACTTATATCTTGCTGTACAAAAAGTTTGGGAATTTTTCGATGATCTGTTATACATGGCTATTTATTTAATTAATTATAAAATGATTAGAAACCCTAATGACTTTAGGTTTTGGGTGATTTTGAACTGTTTGGTGTAATGGTCAATTGTCCAGTGACAACCACAGTATGGACATGATTGATGTATTTTTGTTGGCTCAGTTCTTTTAGACATAATTATTAAACTAGATAATCTTTTATTTCATAGTTTAATTAACTTGCTTTATGCTTTAGTTTAACTTTTCCTTCATGAAGGAAAGTTGTACTCAAGATGTTTAATCTTTTTTGTTCATCTTTTAAGTACTGTTTATCTGTTGCAAAGCATCATGTCTATCATTTCAAGCATCATCTAAGCATAGCATATTATTGTGTAGATTGTTCGTTGGTTTGGTTGGATACCTCTAGTGAAGGAGTTTTCTCTTTTGTTGAATCGGAGCCTGAGTTTGTGTATCCCTCCAACCAAGGCAAGCCCCGGTACATCTAAACCTTTCCTTGTATTTAAAATCTTTTATTTAAATACACTTATGGGTATAATATTGCATTATGGTACTTTATTAAATTCCTACTTGATGCATGGCCTTATCCTTGTTGTATTGAACCTTTACCTTGTCACTTGTTTAAAGATGAAAACTTTTGCTAAAAATGCTTAGAGTTTTCTAGTAGGTGATTTCCAATCACTTACACATAGCATGTTGCTTCGGCAAATGGTTATGCTCTTTTGAGAAAGGAATGTTGTTGGGAGTAATAATTCGGGACCGGGCGGACACGGTGTTGGAGAGCCATCAGCGGTGTCTGGTGAGCGGGTTCTTTCCGCCTGTGTCGTTAGGGCCTTGCCATTGTCGCATGACTAGGGTTGTGACTTTGGAGTACTTATCACATACTTTTGGAAGCCGGACTCTGGCTATTCTCGTCTTAAGAATGGTCAAACCGCACTGGGAGTGGAGAGATGGCGAGAGTAGTGTGTACCCTCCAAGTTAGCGAACTGGATGGAGGTGTACTGTGCTCTCGTGTAGCGGAACCCCGGTTTTGACGAGAGGATCCAGGGAAAGGTAGTCATATGCATGCTTTAGTGCTGCATATGTCGTGTGTTAGGGAAGCCCCAGCTGGGATAAACCGGTTCGAATCGTCTTGTTCCTCGGATATGGAAACATAACCCTGTTTTCTTCATCGTAGTTAATGAAACTTAAATTGGATACTTGTTGGTTCCTTTCATGGATGGTTATTACCTCGTCATCAATCATAAATTTGGATTGGTACTTGAGTAATCTTTTAAACGAATTAATTGAATTTCAATTCTTTTTATAAATGCTCATTTATGCAAAATACTTGATTCCTGCAAACCACACCTTGAATCCTATGACTTGCATATCTTTTGTCCACCAAATATTTTCCTTGTCGGACAAGTCTTGTTGAGTACCCCGTACTCAGGGTTTGTTAACCCTTGTTGCACATGAGGGTCCCAATCCGGTCTGCGTGGCTTCGTGCTGCATGACCGTGGTTTCAGTTGAGGACGAGGGAGATTAGTTGTCTTTGCTTGACTCTTGGGCAAGAGTACTTCGGTTGTTTGTGTATACTCTATCAGCAGCTTGATGCTATGTTATCGTATGACACTTAAGTTATGTTTCAAAACTTATGGTTTGTAATATAACTCTAAATTTCCGCTACTTTGATGTTATAAAATTTTATCGTATTACTTCTGAAATGTTTGTAATAAGGAGATCCTGTTCGGAAAGAGGTGAATGACCCGCTGTAAAGTGGTGACACCTGACGGACTAATTAAGAATTGAATCATTTGTTTGGGATTAAGTCGGATGGACTATTAATCCTGGCAAGTGGGCCCTTTCTTAAAAGGTTCTGTCATAATTGGTATTAAAGCTCTCCTTATCACAGATCTTGCAGTTGTAAAATCTTTTAAAAATGATTTGGATCTTAAATTAAAAATTGGTTTGAGTCCAAAAACTTCTTTAACTTACCTCTCCTCTTGTTTAGATAATAGGAGAGTAGTTTTTAGGAATATCAAGCGGATGGTATGAATATGGTTATATATATGCCCTATAAATATGTTATGTAAATATTATCATATTTGTAGGATGTATCATGCATCATATCATACAACCTGGGATGGGTTTAAAATTTTGTTCTTAATCAATTAAAATCTATCATGTTACTTACTTGTCTCTTAAAAATTTCTTGTCCATAGGATGGCCAGGACTAAGCGCACGGCTCGCAAGTCTTCCGGACCACGGGGAGTCTCTCGCTACAGGCTGGCGTCACGTGGAGACGGTGGTGAGAGCAGCCAGTAGGGTACTAGTTGTTGTGGTCGTCGCAAGTTGAAGATCAAGCACATGAGGGCCGATCTGGGCTGGATGACGGCCAACAGGGACGAGTTTGCTAGCAGTACCCATGACCTGGAGGACAAGGTGGAGGAACTGGAGGTTGAGTTGCAGCAGTGTCAGGACCAGCTGGCAGAGAAGGATGCATGGCTGGCAGCAAAGGAGACACAGCTGGCAACCATGGCGACGGAGGTGACTCTCGCTGAGGGTTTCATGTACGAGGCGATGGGAGAAAGGAATGAAGCCTGGGACCGAGAGTATTTGTTCTCTGAGATGTACCTCAACTTGGGGCACTGTGCAGGCAACCTTGAGGTGTACAACAATGTGCTTCACGAGGAAGTGCATCACCTCACCAACCTGCTGAACCCCGAGTATCAGCAGTAGGCCATGCCAGAGGACCTTGGAGAGCTTGTACATGCAGACTTGGCCTTTGCAGACTAGTTCTTTGCACCTGCTCCTGAGGCTCAGGGGTGAGTTGAGCTAGAGCCAGAGGTGATCATTGAGGACGAGCCAGAGGTGGAGGTGGTGGTCCTTAGTGACGACGAGTAGATCATAGTTTCTCTAGTGGTCTAGTTCGGATGCGAGTAGTGGATCTTGTAATATAATCTACCTTTATCGCTTTCAGAACTCTTTAGTTTCCAGCACTTGTTATGATGATCATGTAATATAAGTGTGAGCAGCTTGGTACTTTTATGCTTGTTTCAATAAAAGTATGTTTGTGCAAACAGATGGTTGATCCTAACGATGCTGGGGCTCATGATGGGGCACTTCCTGATCCACTACCAGTTCCTCTCACCTTGGCACAAACTTTGGCGGCATAGATCAATGTCTCGGCGGATAATGCCCGTCTCTTGCATGAGCTTGCTCAACATCACAACCAAGGTGGTCATGGGAACCGGGATCACAATAATCTTAATTAGGAGATGACTTATGTCGATTTCACAGACACGCGTCCCCCGGTGTTCACTAAGGCAGAGGAGCCATTGGAAGCTGATGATTGGCTCCGCACCATGGAGCAGAAGTTCGAGTTGATTAATTGCACAGAGGTGCAGAAGCCAGTCTTTGCAGCTCAGCAGCTTTGTGGTGCAGCTGGATCTTGGTGGTCGACCTTTACATCTATGCAGCCTGTGGGTCATCGTGCCACTTGGACGGAATTTCGTGAGGCTTTTCGTGCTCATTATATTCCTACTGGTGTGATGGAGTCCAAGTTAGAAGAGTTCCTGACTCTCAAGCAGGGAGAATCCACGGTTATGTCATACGTGGGCAAGTTCAACCATCTCTCCCAGTATGCTGTTGAACATGTCAGTACAGATGCTAAGAAGAAGAGGTGGTTTCTCAAGGGGCTTTCAACTAAGCTGCACACCATGCTCAATCACAATCCTAATGCTACCTATCATGAGGTGGTGAGCATGGCTATCTCTGCTGAGAGTTCTCTGCGCATCCATAGGGAGGCAAAGAAGAAGAAAGCTATTGTTGGGTCTTCTAGTGGTAATCAGAAGAGGCAGAAGATTATCTACTACCCTCAGAACCATAATCGCTTTCCGTATCGTCCTCCTCACCAGCAGTCTGGGCAGCAGTTCTCTGGGGGTTCTCAGTACCCTAGGCAGAATGCTGGCCCAAATACTCAAGTGGTTGCCAAGCAAACCAGTAATGCCTGCTTCAACTGGGGAAAGGTGGGGCATTATTCCAATGTGTGTCCTCTTTTGAAGCAGTACAATCAGAAGTTTGCTGGGAATCAGCAGCAGAAGCAGAATGGCAATGCTGGGAATCAGAAGAACAAGAGTGAGCAGAGGACTGGGCGGGTGTTTTCATACCTAGGGTGAAGGGATGCCAGAAGGAGAACCAGTCTTGCCAGGTATGTTTCCTATCAATGATCATCCTGCAGTTATTCTCTTTGATTCTAGTGCATCACATTCTTTCATTGATAAGTCATTTGTGCTCAAGCATAGCATTCCTTTGTCTGAATTACAAATGGACTTTCATGTGCAAACACCGGGTGGTCGTATCGCAACTAGAGAAGTGGTTTATAAAGTATCTTTGAGTCTGGTGGGCATATCTTTCCCACAACCATGGTAGTGCTTCCAAACCAGGGTTTAGATGTGATCCTAAGGATGAATTGGTTGCAGCAGCACAAAGCTGTGATCGATGTTTTAAATAGAACTATCAAGGTAGATGCGCCAGATAGTAAATCTCAACTCTTCATTCAACTTTCTGTGCCAAAAAGGGAAGTGGGAAAAGTCTGTTCTATAACTGTAGTGGGGATATATGATATTCTAGTAGTACGTGAGTTTTCAGACATCTTTCCTGATGACTTACCTGGCTTGCCTCCCAATAGAGATGTTGAGTTTTCTATAGTGTTAAAGCCTGGCACCGCACCTGTCTCTAGAAAGGCCTATCGAATGCCTACCAAGGAGCTAGCAGAGTTGAAGACTCAATTGAATGAGTTGCTCGATAAAGGTTCCATTCAACCTAGTTCATCGCCATGGGCTTGTCCTGCTATTTTCATGAAGAAGAAGGATCATACTCTCCGCATGTGCGTTGACTGTCGTCCCTTGAACGAAGTGACCATCAAGAACATGTATCCCTTGCTGAGGATTGATCTTCTCTTTGATTAACTCGCTGGAGCTACAGTGTTCTCCAAGATCGACTTGCGATCAGGGTACCATCAGATCAAGATTCGACCCGAAGATATCCTCAAGACGGCGTTTACCACTAGATATGGGCTTTATGAATATCTGGTAATGTTGTTTGGTTTGACCATTGCACCAGCATACTTCATGTATCTTATGAACTCAGTGTTCATGCCGGAGCTGGACAAGTTCATTGTGGTCTTTATTGATGATATTCTCATTTATTCCAAAAATGAAGAAGAGCATGTCCGTCATCTCAGGGTTGTCTTGACTCATTTGCGAGAGCATCAGCTTTATGCTAAGTTCAGCAAATGCGAGTTTTGGCTGAAGGAAGTACAATTCCTAGGACATGTCTTGTCCAATGGAGGGGTAGCAGTTGATCCTAGTATGGTGAAGGACATTCTGGATTGGAATCCACCAACGACAGTCCATCAAGTTCAAAGTTTCCTCGGTATGGCTGGTTATTACCGTCGGTTTATTCCAGACTTTTCTCGAGTCTCGAAACCCATTACCAGTCTACTAAAGAACCAGGCCAAGTTCGTGTGGTCTGATGAGTGTGAAGAAGCCTTTCATGCTTTGAAGAAGTTAATGACCACGACTCCCGTATTAGCTCAACCTAATATTGAGAAGCCCTTTGATATATATTGCGATGCGTCCGGTATCGGTATCAAGTGTGTCTTGATTCAAGAAGGGAGAGTCATTGATTATGCTTCTAGACAGTTGAAGAAGCACGAAGAGAACTATCCAACTCATGATCTTGAATTAGCAGCAATTGTCCACTCTTTGAAGATTTGGCAACATTATCTTCTAGGCAATCTTTGCCATATCTATACCGATCATAAGAGTTTGAAGTATATATTCACTCATTCTGAGTTGAATATGAGACAAAGGAGATGGTTTCAGCTTATTAAATATTATGATCTTGAAGTGTGTTACCATCCAGGCAAAGCAAATGTTGTAGCTGATGCCTTAAGTCGTAAGGGTAGTTGCAACTGTCTGAGTCTAAAGACGGTAAATTCCACGCACTGTTATGAGTTAGAAAAGCTAGGCATATCTATGGTGCAGCATGGCAGTCTAGCTAATATCTCAGTGGAACTCAGCATTCGTGATCAAATTATCGAAGCTCAAAAAACCAATGCTGGCATCGCTCATCTTGAAGCAAAAGTTAAATCTGCAGTACCTACTTGTTTCAAGTTAGATGAGGCCGATGTTCTCTGGTTCAAGGATCGTCTTGTGGTCCCCAAAGTTCCAGAGTTGCGACAAGCTATTCTTGATGAAGCTCATACTTCTCGCTTGTCTATCCATCCTGGAAGTAATAAGCTGTACCAGGATTTGAGGCGGAAGTTCTGGTGGACAAAGATGAAGATTGAGATAGCAGGCTATGTGGCCAAGTGTGATACTTGTCAGAAAGTGAAAGCGGTACGTTTGAGACCGGGAGGGTCAACTTCAACCTTTGCCAGTTCCATTTTGGAAATGGGAAGACATCAGCATGGATTTCATAGTAGGTTTCCCTAAGACCTCTAGCGGTTACGATTCCATCTGGGTCATTGTTGATCGACTTACCAAAGTCGCACACTTTCTACCTATTAAAACTTCACACACGGCTGCTATTTATGCCAAGCTTTACCTATCAAGAATAGTAAGCCTTCATGGTGTTCCCAAGACTATAGTATCGGATCGTGGCACTCAGTTTGTCTCAGCTTTCTGGAGGCACCTCCACGAGTCACTTGATACCAAACTCTTGTATGGCACAGCTTATCATCCGCAAACTGATGGTCAGACAGAACGGGTGAATCAAGTTCTTGAAGATCTTTTGAGATGTTGTGTGCTTAACTTTGCGGAGAAGTGGGATGAATGTTTACCTTTGACAGAGTTCTCATACAACAATATTTACCAACAGAGCATAAAGATGTCGCCTTTTGAAGCTTTGTATGGTCGGGGTTGTAGAACTCCTCTTAATTGGTCAGAACCTTGGGAACGGGAGTTCTTTGATGTTGACATAGTTAAGGAAGCGGAAGATAAAATTAAACAGATCCGCATTAATCTTAAAATCGCCCAGTCTAGGCAAAAGAGTTTTGCGGATAAAAGGAGAGGTTCTTTATAGTTTGAGCCTGGTGATCATGTTTATCTGAAGGTCTCACCTATGAAAGGAGTCTCACGGTTTGGAGTGAAAGACAAGTTGGCCCTCGCTATGTTGGTCCATTCCCAGTTCTGGAACCCATTGGCAATGTGGCTTATCGTTTAAAATTGCCTGACATTCTATCTGCCGTTCATGATTTGTTTCACGTATCCCAATTGAAGAAGTGTCTTCAAGTTAAGGATACGATCGTGGAATTTGAAGGAGTGCAACTGGAACCTGATGTGACACAGTCTGAGTATCATGTGAAGGTTCTTGATCGAAAGGATTGAATTACTCGTCGCAAGACCATCAAGTTCTATAAGGTTCAGTGGAACCAGCACTCAGAAGAGGAAGCTACTTGGGAATCTGAAGATTTTCTTTTAGAGAATTTCCCAGAGTTTTATGCTTCTATAGTTTGAGCTGTTTTGTAAGACATGGTCATAGTTGTAACAAAGATGATGTGAAAAAGAAAAGTTTTTGATGCGTTTCCTTTTCCATTACTTTGTTTCAGCTCTCTCGGGACGAGATTTCTTTAAGGGGGAAAGGTTGTAACACCCCTGGTGTTTAAGCACTTAATTAAAACTTGATCATGCCATCATATGCATTAACCATCATTCACTTGATTGAGAACCTTGTTATGCATTGAACTAAAATGAGTTTAATTGGTTGTGTTTGATCATATGTATGACTGCTGGTCATCTTTTCAAATTCTAATCCAAACCCTAATTACCAAAGTGGGGGTGGATTCAACCCTAAACATGACTTTCCAAATATATAAAGAATTTGCATATGGTTGTTTAAGCAATGTGATAGATCTCTATGTCAATTGCATTTGTTGTGTTTACAGTTTTTCAAGTGTTGTTCAAGTTTTTAAAGTAATTAAAAAGGGGGAAATTCTTTTAAAAAGGGTTTCAATTTCCAAAAATTCATTTTCATTTCTAGGCCGAATTTGAAAATGTGCATGTTGGCAAAAGTGTAGACCATGAACTTTTGAGCAACTTTCATGTTCAAAGTTTTTCATGAAAACCCCTGAAAGCTTGAGCAATTTGCAAAATTGTACCAGGGGCAGTTCAGGCTTTTCATCGAGCACTTGCATGTCGGTACAGTGTTCATGGCGCCGACACCTGGCTTGGCCAGCTGCCGAGCTCCCCAAGAGACTCATGTCCGCAACGGGCGTCCCATCGCGTGCGTGGCATCAAAACGATGTTGTTGCCACCTTCAAAACGGGACGTCGTCCACCCTTGCCTCTCTTTCCACGCCGTGCCACCCCTCTGCTCTGCTCCGCCGCAAGTCTGGTTCGCGTCGTCAAGCTCGCACGAGCATTCCATTCACTGTCAGCCTCCCATCCACCGCAATGGCTTTCGCCTTGACCTAGTGCATCTCCCGCAAGAGCTGGATGAAGCTGCGACCACGTGAATCGGCCGGCACAGCTCCATCTTCCTCAGCTCCGACGAGAGCGCCGCCTCTAGTCCGTCATCGTCCGGGTTAGACAGGAGCCGCATTGTTCTTCTCTTTCTTGTTTCATCTTCCTCTTTCATCACTGAACCTCATTGGCTTCACCGTTTCCTTTTTGGTGTCCTACAGCTCTAGGAACGTTGACGTTGCCGCTCGGTTCATCGTCTCCGCCAGCATGGTCTTCGTCGCCAGCACTCTCTGCCTCATCTCTGGCCGCGCCAGCAAGCCTTTCACGACCAGGGTGAGTTCCTCGAACTATCCGCACGCTTAGTCGTTCTTGTTTCGAGCCGTAGAGCTCGGTCCGCGAGCTCCGCCGCCGTTTATGGTCGTTATGGCGTTGCGCTCGTCGGTGGGACGCGTCTGTCCCTCTTTTTCCAATCCGAGTCTTGCGCTAGCTTCTCCTAGCCGTCGTGAGTCCGTCCGCGGTGTTGGTTGTTCGAGCGTGTACGTCGTTTGGCCAGCGTATGTCGCATGGATCTCGGCCGTGCGCCATGGCTGTCGGCGAGGTCGATAGGTTAGGGTTTTGGTTCATTTTTTTGCTTGCTTCGCGTTGTTTGGGGGCCGCTAAGCATGCTGGGGTTGTTGGTTGAGTCGTTTATGGTTTGTTTACGCCGGCGTATGTGCGGCCGCACTCGGAGTGTCGCCATTGTCGCCGGTGAGGTCTCTGCGGTAGTTCTTAGCCTCGTTTCTGTTGTGCGTTATGTTCGTCTTTGCTTTCGGAGTGCGTTGCATTGCTTGGTTGCTCCGGCGCATGCTTGTACTCGCCGGCGTACGCGCGGCCGAGCTCAGGTCGCCGCCGTCGTCGCCAGTGAGACGTTTCTGAGGGTTGGTTTTTGGCGTGCCGCACCTCGTTGGGTTCGGGGTGAAGTGCGGAGTCCAGCGCATGAGTCGGTTCACCATTTGGTTCACCGCCGGCGACACGCCGTCGTGTTTTCTGGTTGTCGGCGCCGCTGCTCTGAGTCTGAGTCGCTGACGGGCGGGACCCAGCCGTTAGCGGGTTAAATCAAAGGGGTTTTCCCTTTTTCTTGTTTGAACAGTAGCAACTTTTGTTATTTTCATATGTTTAAATCTGTGTATGTTTAAATTCTGCAAAAACTTTTGAATGCTCTCTGTGATGTGTAGTAGTTAAGAAAAATATAACATGTCCATGTTCAGTATGTTTTTAATCCTGTAAAAATGCTCAAAGTAATTGAAAAGTGACTTTTCCATGATTTTTCGTTCTCTATGTAATGCTCCAAAAATTCTGAAATTTTTTTTGTAACCTTTATATACTTTTATCTTGCTGTACAAAAAGTTTGGGAATTTTTGGATGATCTGTTATACATGGCTATTTGTTTAATTAATTATAAAATGATTAGAAACCCTAATGACTTTAGGTTTTGGGTGATTTTGAACTGTTTGGTGTAATGGTCAATTGTCCAGTGACAACCATAATATGGACATGATTGATGTATTGTTGTTGGCTCAGTTCTTTTAGACATAATTATTAAACTAGATAATCTTTTATTTCATAGTTTAATTAACTTGCATTATGCTTTAGTTTAACTTTTCCTTCATGAAGGAGAGTTGTACTCAAGATGTTTAATCTGTTTTGTTCATCTTTTAAGTACTGTTTATGTGTTGCAAAGCATCATGTCTATCATTTCAAGCATCATCAGAGCATAGCATATTATCGTGTAGATTGTTCCTTGGTTGGGTTGGATACTTCTAGTGAAGAGGTTTTCTCTCTTGTTGAATCGGAGCCTGAGTTTGTGTATCCCTCCAATCAAGGCAATCCTCGGTGCATCTAAACCTTTCCTTGTATTTAAAATCTTTTATTTAAATACACTTATGATTATAATATTGCATTATGGTACTTTATTAAATTCCTACTTGATGCATGGCCTTATCATTGTTCTATTGAACCTTTACCTTGTCACTTGTTTAAAGAAGAAAACTTTTGCTAAAAATGCTTGTTATGCTTAGAGTTTTCTAGAAGGTGATTTCCGGTTACTTACACACAGCGTGTTGCTTCGGCAAGTGGTTATGCTCTTTTGAGAAAGGAATGTTGTTGGGAGTAATAATTCGTGACCGGGCGGACACGATGTTGGAGAGCCATCATCGGTGTCTGGTGAGCGAGTTCTTTCCGCCTGTGTCGTTAGGGCCTTGCCGTTGTCACATGAACTAGGGTTGTGACTTTGGAGTACTTATCACATACTTTTGGAAGCCGGACTCTAGCTATTCTCGTCTTAAGAACAGTCAAACCGCACTGGGAGTGGAGAGATGGCAAGAGTAGTGTGTACCCTCCAAGTTGGCGAACTGGATGGAGGTGTACTGTGCTCTCATGTAGCGGAACCCCGGTTTTTGTGAGAGGATCCAGGGAAAGGTAGTCAGATGCGTGCTTTAGTGCTGCATATGTCGTGTGTTAGGGAAGGCCCAGCTAGGATAAACCGGTTCGAAACGTCTTGTTCCTCGGATATGGAAACATAACCCTGTTTTCTTCATCGTAGTTAATGAAACTTAAATTGGATAGTTGTTGGTTCCTTTCATGGATGGTTATTACCTCGTCATCAATCATAAATTTAGATTGGTACTTGAGTAATCTTTTAAACGAATTAATTGAATTTCAATTCTTTTTATAAATGCTCATTTATGCAAAATACTTGATTCTTGCAAACCACACCTTGAATCCTATGACTTGCATATCTTTTTTCCACCAAATGTTTTCATTGTCGGATAAGTCTTGTTGAGTACCCCGTACTCAGGGTTTGTTAACCCCTGTTGCAGATGAGGGTCCCAATCCGGTCTGTGTGGCTTCGTGTTGCATGACCGTGGTTTCAGTTGAGGATGAGGAAGATTAGTTGTCTCTTCTTGACTCTTGGGCAAGAGTACTTCGGTTGTCTGTGTATACTCTATCAGTAGCTTGATGCTATGTTATCGTATGACACTTAAGTTATGTTTCAAAACTTATGGTTTGTAATATAACTCCTAATTTCCGCTACTTTGATGTAATAAAATTTTATCGTATTGCTTCTGAAATGTTTGTAATGAGGAGATCCTCTTCAGAAAGAGGTGAATGACCCGCTATAAAGTGGTGACACCTGACGGACTAATTAAGAATTGAATCATTTGTTTGGGATTAAGTTCGATGGACTATTAATCCTGGCAAGTGGGCCCTTTCTTAAAAGGTTCTGTCACAATACCTTTGCCCTAGAGGGGGATAACATGGGGTTGCTTCAAAATCGTCGACTCAAACACAGGGAGAGATGGTTAGGAGGCTTAGCACCATCCTAGTTAAGGACGTTCGGGGACCATCTCTCCATGCCCCTAACTCTTTGTGGACCACAATCCCTTTCATGGGTTGGCTTGTTCTAAAGGAGCATGTCGCGTAGCGTAGGAGTGACAAGTAGGTGGGACGCTCTGCGCGTGGATCTAGGTAGCACTTGGCTTGCCCTAGTCATGTTGCGACTTAATGGTGCCTACTCATGTGCATTCATGCATGGTGGCGCTTGGGTGCATTTATCGAAGGGACGTGGATGAAGTTTTATGTGGATTTTTGTGGGCGCTGTTCCTATCTTTGCTGTCATAGTTGTTCCTATCTTTGCTGACATAGTTTAGATAAACCTCTTTCTCTAGGTTGCTTTGAGAACATTGTCTCACGTTCTTTTAGTGTTCGCTAGAAAAAAAGAGGGGAAGAGTGGGAAAACCCGAGGCTTACTTTTTTCCCTTGTTGTTGCTTGTGCCGCCACCGCCCTACACATTCCGTCTAGTTTCATACTTGATTCTTTTAGATATAAATCTATAGTCGGAGTGGAATGGGGATAAGTTTATTCCCCTTCCGTCATACTGCCACATCCTTCAATTCTACCTCCTTGTTGAACTCCAAAAGCGGTACTTCTCGGGCCATAGCGATGGATCATGCACTAGTACAAAAACTGTTTTTGCTAGCGGTTGGGAACCTATTTTCATAGGCATTTCCGAGCCCCGCCTGAGCTGGGGGCCAGTACAAATGGGAGCTTTCTACAGGCGGTTGCTTGAGAACCGCATGTAGAAATTCATCTTCACAGGCGGTTCTCTTAGTGAACCGCCTGTGTAAATATGCCATTTACACAGGCGGTTCACTAAGAGAACCGCTTGTGAAAATGGATTTCAGATTTTATATTTTCAATATATATTTTTGTTTTATTTAATATATACATATATATTGTTATTGAAACTACTAAACCCTATTGGATGGTGTTTAAATATAGCAACATGTAATTTAAATATCTCATACATACATGTATTATTTTAAAGTTTCATGCTAGCAATAAAGTTACAAGTGTATGTCACATTATATACATGACTCTCACGCTCACACACATAAAGTTACATGTGTATATACATCAAGAGTTTGGACATGTCCTCTAAAAGTTGTTCCGAGTAAGTTTTAGGTTATAAACCTCTGTTAGGGCTTCGTACTCGGGCTTGGCTAATTCACTCTCATAATCATGATATTTCTCTACACTTGAGATGACCTGTTTGATGAGGAAAAGGCACACGTCCTCAACTATGGTGTACAATGACTTTTCGTTGATGGTCGTCGCGTTGGTTTTCTTCTTGGAAGGTTTCTTCAAGTTTTCTATGTCTCCTCTCATGTGCTCGCACACGTAGTATCCACAGAGGACAGATCCTGTTGGTTGCTTGTGGCACTATAAAACAGAAAAGTGGTTATTTATATATGCTCACACACGTAATATATCCACAGAGTACATGTATGATCTGTATTAATAAGAGTAAGTTTTCATACGTACCGGCCAGTCATATATAACTTCCAATGGCTCCTTTTCTTTTTCCTTCGAAACAAGTTTTCCACCGTTGATTTTATAAAACCGCCATGCCCTACGAACTTGAATACAATCACCATGATAATTATTAAATCCTGACACAGGAGTGTCTGAGTGCTTATTATTTGTTGACTTGACACAACCGCACTCGCCAGTTTCTGCATCAACTCAAGAGGAGGATTGCCTACCAATTTCTCCATAAACTCTGTGAACTCTTTCTTAGCCTCCTCCTTCCAAAAGCTAGCCATTTCTTCCTTGTATCGATCACGTTTCCTATACTCACCTTCCCACTGAGGGCCGAATCCCTCCTTCCATCATTCATTGGATGACACGCCTCGAACACGACTAGGATGCTCAGGGTTACCCAGGCCCTCGCTAAGGATCTCCCTCTCTCTTTGTGGCTTGAATTTACCTTCTTGTTGCTTGGATGCCACCGCAAAGATGTTCTTTGCTACTTGTTCAACCTAAGGGTGATCAAAGGACAAACCGCTGTCGGTTTCCTTTGGTTTTCTAGCCCGAATCCAATTCGCGCACCTTTCACCAACTTGTTCGGACAGCGTCGGTAACCCTTTCTCCTTCTTAGCAGCCTCTTCTTGTTGCCATTTGGGAGCCTGACGCTGATAACCACCTGACCCTAGACGGTGGTGGTACTTATTCTTCTTTGCGAGAGCGGAGTTGGATTCGCTCAGAGCTATGAATTTTGCCTCTTTCCTCTGCTCTAGAAAGACCGCCCACTGCCCTTTAGTAATATTGTACGTTGTTGTAGGGTCCAACCCTTTCTTGGCAAACTTGGTATTCAAGTCGGACCTCCAGTTTCGGAAACTGACCGCAGCCTGCTTCAAGGTATAGTCCTTTATCAGTGCCTCTCGGATGGCTCGAGGAAACTGGAACCTTGTCTTCATTTTTCCCCAAATTCTTGTCTTGTCATCCTCCGACACAATGGCCCAGGACTTGTTAGTGACGTCAAGAAGGTCCCTAACACAAAAGCCAATTGTGTTCCGGTACTTGGATAGGGCCTCCAAAGGAGCTGTGGGCTGTCCGATTGAGCTGACTTCTAAGATGGCATATACGACGTCTGGAAACTTGTTCAATCCTCTATCGCCTCGTTTGTCACCGCTCCGCTTCCTTTTCCTTGCTGGCTCGTAGCTCGTCGTCGCGGTCGGTTCGGGTGCGTCTTCGGCACGTTGTGACATCAACTCTTCCATCTGAGCCAATGTCCATTGAATATAAACATTGTGAGTTTAATGGTGATGGTTTTAATAGACATGTAATTAAATAAAAACATGAAATCATATAATTACCTCCTCGGCTTCTGCATCATAATCAGGGTCATGGCGTAATTCACGTTCAAATTGTTCTCGAGCCTTCCTCACTTCGATCTGCTCGAAGTCGTCGCTAGGGCTCCAAGTGTTCTCCGGAGTTGATTGGTTCCCTTCTTCTTCCTCAATGGGTTTGGACGACCCCAGGCCTTGCCCCATTTGGTGGGTATCTTGTACTTGCTCCGTGGGGTCGGACGACCCCACGCCTTGCCCCGTTTGGTGGGCATCTTGTACTTGTTGATCCGTGGGGTCAGACCCTGGGGCTTGTTCAGTGTGAACGGACCCTTGTGCTTGGTCCTTTCTTGGAGATGTCATCGTGGAAATCTAATAAAGGATAAGCATATACATAACTTATATGTATTGGAGGCATATATAATTAAGTTATTATAATCGCATACACAAACTTGAATATATACATACATATACTAAGAAATGAATATATGTACAAGGGCCTACATGTACTAAGAATTTGGGTAGCTATGTCCGCTTTCAGTTTTATAACAAATACATACAAGGGCCTACATATATACATACACATATACAAGCATTTATATAAGTATTTAAATATATATATATAAGCATTTATATAATTACAAGCATTTATTACAAGTATTTATAAGCATTTAATAATTACAAGCATTTATTACATATATTTACATATAAGCATACAAATATATAAGCATTTGCAAGTATAAAGAAAATAAAAAAATAAAAAAAAACGGCCACGGCCTTTCCTCTCCTCTCTCTCTCGGCCACGGCCTTTTCCTCTCTTCTCTCTCGGCCACGGCCCAGCAGCACCACCTCCCTCTCTTTCTCTCGCTGCCACCATGGGCCCACATGTCATCTCAATCCTCCCCACCACTCCACAAGCCGCTCAACCGCCGCCGCTGCTCCACCACTCCACCACTGCACGCTCCACCGCCGCTGCTGCTCCACCGCCGCCACCAGCCGCACCCCCGTTACGCCGCTGCGCTCCACCACCCAGCGCCACCGGTCCACCGACCACCGCCACCGCTCAACTGCCGCAACCAGCCACACCCCCGCCGGCCGCCGGCACAGCCGCGCGCACAACCTCCGGCCCAAGCGCCTACTGCCCTCGCTGCGCAGCCGCCACCGCCGCCACGCCCACTTACCAAGGCTCGCAGGAAGAAGACCGACGGAGATGGCCGGCGACAGCGGAAAGGGCGGCGCGGTGGCTTGCGGCTTGCGGTGGCTCGTGGAAAATTTCGGCAGCCTGACGGCGTGTTTTCGAAACGACTGGCGCCTTGTGACTTAGAAATTTTCGCCAAAGTCGCGCGGGATCTACATAGGATGGCCATTTCTACAGGCGGCCCGTTTCTACAGGCGGTACAGGCGGTGGTCAACACCAACCGCCAGTAGAAACAATTTGCAAAAACAGTTCAATAAAATTTTAAAAAATCATATCTTGAGAAATATTGTTCCAAAAATTGTGAAATAAATTTTGTGGTTTTTGTCTTGACAAGATATACATGTTAAAAATATTAAATGCCATGTTTGAGATACTTTTGTATGTATCTATATTTATAATGGCCCATACATAAGCTTCAAAAAATCATATCTTTAGAAATAATGTTCCAAAAATTGTGAATTAAATTTTGTAGTGTTTGTAGTTTAGGGTTTAGTGATTAGGGTTTAGGGTTTAGGGTTTAATGTATTTCTAATATCTCGATTAATACATAGGGTTCATCATCTCGGGATTATAGAAATAAGCATAGGGTCTCACACGTAGAAACAAAAATAGGGTCTCCACATGTACAAACATAAATGGATTACATGGCAAATAACAAAAACAATCTAGGCGGCTAAACTGTTCTTCCTTGTCCATCGTGGCGCACCCCAAAGTAGCGATTTTTGTGGGATGCTTCGCTCAACAGTCCTTATTTTTAGTGGATGGTCATCTACAAAGAGACACATGTTGCTGAACTCATTAAATTCATCTAGGTCAGATACACCATCAACCCCTATAGCTTGTTGCTTTCCAGGAATAACTACAAGCTTCGGCTTGTTGGTACTTTTCTTCTCATTAGGACAAAGGATCCGTTCAACATAGAAGACTTGTGCAGCACGGTTAGCCATTATCCACAGATCATCTTTGTAGACTACCTTACTTAGATCAAGAACTCTAACTCCATAGTTGTCCACTATGACATGTTTGTCTTCAACCCATTGGCATCGAAACATAGGGACCTGAAATGTAGCATAGTATAGCTCCCATATGACATCAGCGAAGCCAAAGAACATATTTTCATCCCCAATTTCAGAGTCTAAGGCATCACATCGAACTCCACTGTTTTGTGCAATGCTCTTTTGGTCCTTGGACTTGGTACAAAATGTGAAGCCACTAATATCATAGCTTTGCCATGTTGTGACCTAGCGTGATGGTCCAGAAGCCAACGCTTTGATGGTGTGTTCCTCAATTGTTTTCCCCTCTGGAATGTCAAGCTCCTTTAGCCATGAGGTGACCTTATTCTTGTGTTCCTTCACTAACCACTCATCTATGTGCCCATGATTTTGTTTGCGAAGCTCATCAATATGTTGCTCGATGAAAGGCTCCATTATTGAGAGTTGATGAAGGATGCTGTGATGTGCCTCGAGGACTGAATTGTAATCTTGCGGGACTAATGTTTTCTTTCCCATCCTCCATCTTCCATTCAGCCTACCATCATGTCTTGACAGAGGCAAACCTATTGCATCCTGGTCTTTTAGGACGTTGTTGCAGAATGAACCACCAGACTCAATTGCCTCTTCGGTTAAGTACCCCTCTACCATGGACGCCTCAGGACGAGCACGATTTGATACGTAGCCAATAAGTGTTGACATAAAACGCTCATACGTCCATATCTCATGCAAATACATGGGACCTAGTGCCTCTATTTGTGGAACCAAGTGCACCACAAGGTGAACCATAATATCAAAGAATGCTGGAGGAAAACACATCTCAAACTGTGACACTGTCTCCACTGCAAATTCCTTAAGAGATGTCAACTCATCACAGTCGATCACCTTCTATGAGATCCTGTTGAAGAAGTAGCACAACCGTGTGACTGCAACCTTTATCCACACTGGATTTATAGCCCTGATGGCAATAGGGAGGAAAGTAGTCAGCATGGTATGACAATCATGTGAGTTGTAGTTGGTGAGTGTAAGGTCTTTCATTGACACAATACTTCGTATGTTAGAGCAGAATCCAGATGGGACCTTCAGATTCTTCAACCACACACATATCGAATGTTTCTCATCATTGTTAAGGTTGTAGCTTGCTGTCGGGAGATGGTACTTCCCATTTTCTTGAAGAACAGGGTGGAGTTCTTTTTTAATTTCTAATTGTACCATGTCCATACGTGATTTTAGTCCTTCCTTTGTCTTGCCCTTTATGTCTAGCAAGGTTCCAATTAGGCTTTCAAAAATGTTCTTCTGAACGTGCATACCATCGATCACATGGCGTACGTCTAACTCAGGCTAGTATGAGAAATACTCGAAGAAAATAGATTTCTTCTTGAACGTAGCCCTGGAGTTGGTTTGACATTCTTTCTTGGTTTTCCGTCTGTTGTCTTCTGCCCGAAAACAAATTTAAGGTTCCTAACTAGGTTGAAAACTCTTTTGCCTTTAGTGTTGTCTAGTGGGGCAGTAGACTGGAGTTCAACGTTATTGTCGAAGTGCTTATCCATCTTCTTCTGGTGGTACCTGTGTCCTTTCGATAAGAAGCGTTTGTGCCGCATGTACACTATCTTCTTAGATGCAGTAAGGGACACGTGAGCGGTTTCATCTATGCATACCACACAACCAACCTTTCCCTTGAACTGCCCTGATAATGTGAAGAGAGCAGGGTAATAGTTGATGGTAACAAAGATAATTGCTCTCAACGTGAATGATTCTTGGCGATACTCGTCCCACATTTTAACACCTATTTTCCACAATATCTTCATGTCTTCCATTAAGGGCTCTAAGAAAACATCCATGTCAACTCCAGGCTGTGTAGGTCCAGAGATAAGGATGGTTAGCATGAGATGCATTCGCTTCTGCATCAACCATGGCGGAAGGTTGTAGATGGTGAGGATCATCGGCCATGTGCTGTGCGTGCTGCTCCTCTCAGCGAATGAATTCATTCCGTCAGTACTCTATGCAAACCTAACATTTCTTTGTTCCTTTGCAAAGTCTTCGTGGTTGTTATTGAAATCTATCCACTGCTTGCCATCAGATGGGTGCCGAAGCTTCCCATCGTCTTTGATGTGCTCATTAGAAGCATGCCAGCTCATAAGATTGGAATCCTCTAGGTGAGCAAACAAACCCCTCAGTCGATCGACCACAGGCAGGTACCATATCACCAAAGCAGGAATCTTTTTCAGCGCATAATAGTCTACTTCTTTTCTTTGATCGTTGGTTTTGAACTCTGTTGGGTCTTCTTTCGCTTCTTTCCTTTACACACCACCGAGGCAGCACAGTGTTCCTCTTTGTAGTCTTTATTCGTTTTATACCTACTTGCATTACACTTTGGACAGCTCTCCATGTCCTTATATTCGTCACCTCGATATAGGATACAGTGATTTCTACAAGCATGGATCTTCTCAACACCCATCGTGAGTAGACTGATTAGCTTCTTTGCATAGTACGTGTTAGCAGGCACTTTGTTTTCCTTAGGAAGCATGTGTGTGATAATAGTCAAGAATGCATCAAAGCCAGCATCACAAATACCAAACCTAGTTTTGCATACCAACAACTTTAGCACCGAACGCAAGGTCGTGAAATCTTTGGTGCAACCCTTAGACTCATCGTACAAAGACTCTTTTGCTGCCTTCATTAGGGCCTCCATACTTTTCTTGAAGAACATTGATAGATCTTCTGCATGACGACGCAACATTGCCTCCAGGAATTCTGCATCTTCTGCAGCCATATTATTTTGCATCACATCAGTTCCCACGCCTTCAATTCCTCCAGCGAAACCATGATCAGGACCATCGGGGACAGGTTGTTGTGTCTCGTGTACTAACTGAAACCCACCGTCAACAAACATATCTGGACCATCGGCGTCGATATTTGCACGGCTAACAGTTGTATAAGGCACAGAGCTCTCCTCTCCATGCTTTGTCCAAATCAAGTAATCCTTCATAAATCCTCGGCGGACAAGATGAGAGAGGATTTGTTGATGGTCATCAAATACTCTCACATTCCTGCAGTCCATGCATGGATAATGTATGTGCGTCTTCTTTGTTCTCCAAGCATGGTTCTTAGCGGCATCAATAAACTTATGAACCTCGGGTATGTATGATTCATCTAGCCTTGACAAATTATACATCCAGAATGCCCTCTCCATCGATCAATACCTGATTTTTAAAAGGGGGAGACGACAAATATTATGTAACCATCTTAATCAACCTGACTTGAAGAAAATAAAGAAAATAAATGAAGATCAAAACCTCCCCCTTAGAGTTTATTAGCCACTAAGTATCATTGATCAACATTAACACAACATTGATCAATGAAAACATGTAAATATATCTAGCATAAACTAAATTAAAAAGAAAAAATGAAAATAGAGAAAAAATGTGGCTCAAATTGGCATGAACATGACATGAATAAACTAAGAAAACAACCTAGGTATTCTTCTCTCTCACTCATGGTGAAACCCTAGATCCAAAATGTGGCTCAAATTAAGCAAAAATGAGGCCATAGAGACATAAACTAACCTTTTTTAAGAACCTCCTTCCAAGAAATGAAGATCAAAACCTCTCCCCTTGTATTTTGATAAATGTCCTCTTGTCTCTATAAATGAAGATCAAAACCTCTCCCTTCGAGTTTATTAGCTAGGGTTTAGGTCTAACCACTAAGTATCACAATTAAATTAATGAAACATAAGTGCATAAAGTGGATGAAATAAATTGAGAAATAAAAAGCATAACAAAAAACCTAAGTACAATAATTAAAAAAACTATAAAAAAACTACACTCCTCTCTCAAACATTCTAGGACTCTTCTCTCTCACTCATGGTGAAACCCTAGATTATTAGCTAGGGTTTAGAGTAAGAGTATATTTAACACAACATTGATTCATAACAATCAAGTAAATATATATAGCATAAACTAAATTAAAAAGCAAACATGAAGATGGAGAGCAAACATCAAGTAAATATATATAGCATAAACTAAATTGAACACCTAGGACTCTTCTCTCTCACTCCTGGTGAAACCCTAGATCCAAAATGTGGCTTCAATTGAGCAAAAATGAGCTGAATGAGGCAATAGGAACATAAACTAACCTTTTTAAATAATCTCCTTCCAAGAAATGAAGATCAAAACCTCCCCCTTGTATTTTGAAAAATTTGGACCTCCAAAATCGCTTCTAATGGAGAGTGGTGGTCGAGAGGGTGCTTTATATAGGCAGAGTCTACCACTGGCGGTTGGCATAAGAAAACCGCCAGTGTAAATAGGCCCATTTACTCTGGCGGTTGGCTTATGTCAACCGCATGTGGAGAGGGGTTATCAAGCCAACCGCCAGTGTAAATGGGCCCATTTACACTGGCGGTTGGCATAAGCCAACCGTCTGTGATAACCCCTCTCCACAGGCGGTTGGGAGCCAAAACACACCACAGGCGACGTGAAACTCACAACCATCTGTGGTGTATTTTGGGGGGCGTCAGCAAAAACAGTTTTTCTACTACTGATGGCAAGCGCCCGAGGAGGAATCCCAAGAGGTCGACGAGCCCTTGCGGCGCCCCTTTGTCCGCTTATGTTGCTAGAGGTTAGAATTGTTTGGATGGGATTTTTCTAGCAGTAATGTGGACCTCTTTACTGCTGGATTTTACTAGAAAATGTTTCGTGAAGATGAGCACAATGTATAGCTCTGTTCGCTTCAACTTATTCGTCACTATAGTGTTTTTTCGCACTAATCGGCCCTAGAAACGATCAGCGGCTGCAGGTGCACAGGATTGAAGTAGTGTCCGTTCGTTGATATGATGCATCCGTCCTATTCCAATAGCACCCCGTGATTATATGTTGTTTGGCCTCCTTAAATGCTGCGTGATTTTAACTCTGAATCTTCTCCTGCGCGAGAGAGAGATCAGCCTCCCCATATGCGTACGTAAATGCTGCACAGTGGCTGCACTCAGGATTCCGTCGTCACACGAGTAAACCGGCCGGCCGCCGGATGCACGGCGGCCTCCTCACGTGCTTCCTAGCTAGCTCCTGGAAGGTACGTACAGTACGTACACATGCACGAATTCATGCGTGGGTAATGCAGGAACGCATGCTGACAAACCGTGTGAGTGTACACCGTTCATGCGATGAGAGAGAGTTTTGTTAAGTTATTATAAACAATGGCAGAAACGACACGCCTTGCCAGCGACGGTGCACCTGCCCGGCCGGCCGGCTGAATCGGTCGTTTTGGCCCGCCCACCACGCCGGCGCCGTTCGCGTCGGTGGCGATTCCCCATCCGTTGCCGCCGCGCGCGAGAGAGCATCCATCAGTAGCAATTCTTCGCCCTGGTGGTTTCTTTTGGCCGGGACGATGCTCTCGATCGCCTGTTGATTAAACTAACATATCTGAATAATTAATCTACACAGTTTCAATTACGTCGTTTCGGATGTAGCTCTGGGACACATGCGTGTTGTTGCCAAATTTGACAACCTTCCCGACCTCCTACTACGTATACTATATATGCATGTAGAGCCAAAGAAACAAGTATATGGAAGAAGCTGACGACGAATCACAGCAATAATATAATGGAACCCTAATGATGCATTGATGCCATGGAATCAAATTTGTCCGTAGTGGAGAACGGGAGGAGGGGGCCTAGCTCCTAAACTTTTCTTGGATCGATCGATGGACGGTTCTCAACAATTTACTACAAGTCCAATATATATATATACATAATCAACTCGTCAGCTGATGATTAATATATGTTAAATCTCCCAGAACGTTGCTGCAATGATTCATCAATGCTAGAGCTAGTTAGGTGATGACTAATTTGGACGCACTGTACTGTATACTGCTGCCTCCAATTATTACTTGAAGGGGATCCCACCAGGTTCTGTCTGCATTTCGGTGTGACATCATGCATGCCGATTGTTTATGCATCTGTCTCTCGTTGGTTGAGTTGCTCGTACATTTTTCAGCTTTAGGCGCCGGCAAGTAACTTTAGACTAGAAGATGCAGTTTCACATATGATCAGTCGATCTTTCTGTAAAGGTTTGAGGAGGAAGAACGTCTGGTCAGCAGGATACGGGATTATTGTGTGCTAACTTTTCGCCGGTTGATTACCAGTGGTGGAAATGTGTGCTTGCTGTGCACCATGCATTTTCTATATTATTAACGCAGACTAATTAAGGTCATTGTCTGATGATGTCTACAAAGGTGAAGTGGTATAGTTGCGTGTACCACATGATATTCCAAGCCTCCCTAGCTTATTGATTAATAATAAAATGAAGATATTCCAAAGGCTACCTTTTCTTATGACTGCAGGATTATTCTGGAATTAACAGAGACACTCATATCTTAGTGATGAGTGACGACACTGGCATTTACAATGTTTATTTCAGTAAAGAGGAGTTTAATTAGGAGATCTCACTACTACAGAAACGGCAAACAGTGCTGGTTCAAAACCCCCCCTTCAGTGGCGGTTTTTGAACCGGCACTGGCAATTCGGCAGTGATGAGGTCAAGTCATCACTGTCGGTTATGTCAAACCGGCAGTGATGGCTCAAGCATCACTGCCGGTTCATGTTAACAACCGACAGTGATGCTTGAGCCATCACTGCCGGTTTGTTCTACCAACCGACATCGGTTTTAATTGAACCGGCAGTGATATTATTTTCACTACTACAGAAACGGCAAACAGTGCCGGTTCAAAACCCTCCTTTAGTGGTGGTTTTTAAACCGGCACTGGCAAATCGGCAGTGATGAGCTCATGCCAGTGATGTCTCAAGCATCACTGTCGGTTCGTGTTACCAACAGGCAGTGATGTTTGAGCCATCACTGCCGGTTTGTAACACCAACCGGCAGTGATGCTTGAGACATCACTGCCGGTTTGGCACCCCAACCGGCAGTGATATTATTTTTTAAAATTGTATTTTTTAATTGTTTTATTTTCATTTGGGGTTTCTGGTTTAGGGTTTATGGTAGAGGTGGTGGGGTGGGAGATCGTGGAGGTGTTTGCTATCGAACCATTTGATATCGATGTGAATTGAAGGTGGTTGTGGACTAACGACAATACAAACCCATCACACATTTATAATAATTATTACAAAACATCCAAACAAAACTTAAAGTATCGAATTAAATGTCACATTACAATAGCCTTTCGAGGCGGTCTTTTCCATAGATCTTCTTGAAGTCCTTACTCTGCACAATGGATAGACATCCTTTTCTATACACTATCTCGTCCAGAATAAGAGCTGCTATCTCCTCTTGAAATCCTCTTATCTCAAAATCCACCAACCTATTGTGGCCCTGATCTTTGCGCTGTAAATCGATACAAGATGATATTGAGATGCACATACGTAAGATAAAACAATAGAATTAAAATACGACGCGTACGTACAATGCCATCTCCTATTCCTAGTTTTGCGCCAAAGTAGGCAAACATTGCCCACATCACATAGAACCCGCACTCGTTGTTCCCCATTGGTTGATCTAGGGTCTTGACCTTCTTCATATACTCCACTCTAAATGGTTCTCTCTCCATTTCTTTTGCAGCTTAGGCTCCACATTTCTCCAATCAGGTAACGCCTTCATTCTATGTGACAATGTAAATGAAGTGTGAAGGCTCAGGACATTATTAATTACAATATCATATGTGATTGAAAAGTGTGGTAATATTGGGTTCACTTACATATTTAGCACTTTGACTAGGGGTTCGATAAGTTTAAGTGGCTTCTTTTTTGAGTCCCACACCTCGATAGTTGAATTTTTAAGACTTATATCTACGAGGACGTAATGGTTGCTGCAATCACAAAGTTCATGTTATTGAATGATATATCAAGAAAAATACACTTAAGTAAGGGTCGAGAACACATACTCGCAATTGTAGGTTAGCAGTGTGTTTGTTTTGCCAACTGAGAACATTCTTTCAAACTCTATCTTCAAACTCGCTGAGATATACGGATCTAGGAGACCGGCTTTGCATGTTGTCTCATTTACATAGATGGGGTTCAAGAAGTCAAAATTGCTATTTCGTTTTTGAAGGCAAAATTTTGCTACAGACCTACAAAATAAACATGCATGGATATATTCAAATGCAGATCACATAGTTTATTATAACGTTGTTAGATTATGGTACTTACATAGTCCATAACATCATAATCTGCACATCTAGCGAGCGTCGTTGAAAGAGTTGAAAAAGGTCTTCATAATGAATAGTATGCACAACTTCTTCAGGATGATTAAAAATAAAACATGGAGGGATGCATACTTGAAAGTTTGCATTCTTGTCTTTGCTGTTGTTACTATCTATGATGTAATAATCATGCAACTGTCGCATGTTTGTTGGCAAATTTCTATACTCTTCTTGGCTGGCGACCATAGGCTTGCCGAGTTCAAACTTGTATGCAACTTCGGCCTTTTCAAATTCGGTTTTTTTCAAAATAGAGATTCTCGGCATTCTCCATGCTTATATCCAGGTCTGCGGCCAAGTTTTGTATCTCTAGCTGCTGAAAGGTGTGTATTTCTCTAGCTCTTTCTTGGTTACCCGCATTTTTGCTTTGCCTTTCAAATTGGCTCTGTTTCTCACGTATATAAGCCAATCGTTCATACAAGGCAAGTTTGGCGGCCTTTTCTGCAATCTGAGCTCATAGAATATCCTCCTTAGTCGGCACTGGTTGCCGCCTTTTACTAGTCATCTTGGGATCTTTACCAACTGAAGCTGATGACCTCCTCTGTTGCGAAGTCGAACCTGATCTAGAGCTAGGCCGTCGAGATCCCAGTCCTAAGGACTTTGAAGCTGGTGGAGGAGGAGGAGGAGTCTTCTCCTTTGGCAGTGGAGAAGGAGTCTTCTCCTTTGGCAGTGGAGGAGGTGTCGGTGGATCTTGACGAGGAGAGAAACCTCTTGGCGGAGGCGACCGGGATGATTCACTATCATCATCATCATCCGAAGATGGCTGGTTATCTAGCTTGATGAAGTGTTTGCGCCAGGTGACATGAGTGCCTAAGTTGTGAACTAGATGCGGCCTATCTTCCTCCACTGGGAAATCAATATGTATCTTATTGTACTTCTTGTCCAATATCTTATCAATGCTGACCCTGGCATACCCGAGTGGCACTGACTTGCCATGAATGATGTTCTCTCCTCTAGGAAATGCTTGTCCGACCGCCACCTTGTCTTTGGTCCACTGTTGTCGAATGTACAACCTAACATTCACAGGTTCTTTGATGTCGTCCACCGGATAAGGAGCATTGACCTCTTCATCGTCAGGCATAGGGGTTGAGCCACAGCTACTGCGGCCCTTGCCGGGCACTGGGCTATTCAAAGTCGGGATTGCATGCGGCCCTTGACTCGAACACATGGATTGCATAGCGCTCGCCACTTGAGCAGCTATCTGTGCTTCAATGCTCTGTTCTAGCTCCTGTCGCATCCTTTGGAACTCCTCTTCTCTTTGCGTTCTAGCCCTTGCCCGGCTCCTATAGGAAGCGGATTCACTTTCAAATGCTTTCTCCCAAGGAATTACCCCGGCTCCTCTAGTGCGACCGGGGTGCTCCTTGTTTCCAAGGGCTTGCGTGAGCATGTCATTTTCTCTATCCGACCTGCGGGCCCCTCTATGCACTTCCTCAGTGATCGTGGAAATCTTCTGGAGGAGATCGGTGACGGGTTCAGCCCTGGCGGAAAGGATCCCGTCAGGATTGTATCGTGCCCCCCTTGCGAGTAGGTAGTTCACTAATCTGGACTGCCAATCGCTTGTCTGAGGCGTAACGCCCCTCTGCTCTAGTGCTTCGACTTGGGCATCCCAATCCGGAATCTTCCTTACGTACCCACGCGATCCTAGGCGGTGAGGATTATTTGACCTAAGCGAGTTTGCTTTGTTTCTTTTGCTTGATGCCTTGGCCTCATCGGATAGCTTGTAAGCCTTGAACTCCTCCCAGAAGTCCCTCTGCTTGCTGAATTCACCTCCCGCAAAATTCGGTTCTTTTTCCTCCTTGATGAGCTTGTGCAACTTTCCCTTGAAATTCTTGAAGGAGTGACCCATGATTTCCTTGGCCCTCTTCTTGACTGTCGCTTCATCACAATCATTAGGGAATGTGAAATACCCTCTGAGCTTGTTCCAAACTAGTTCCTTCTCAACTTCTGGAACCCTCCACGGGTCTTGCTCACTTCCATTCCACTTCCTGTATTTGATCGGGATGAAGTCCCTTACAAGTGCCCCGATGGTACTCTTGTATGGGCCCAATGCTTTAAGTGGCTCCACCGGCTCCCCTAGTTGATTCCACTTCTCTATCTCTCTATATCTCTATCTATCTCTCTATATCTCTATATCTCTCTATATCTCTCTATCTCTCTATCTCTCTATCTCTCTATATCTCTCTATATCTATCTAAAAATTTGAATAGAAGTTGAAAATCTTCCAAAATAGACAAGTATATAGAGATTAGTCACAATATAAAGCCATAGACAAGTATATAGAGATTAGTCACAATATAAAGCCATAGCCACAAGCATCTCCACAAGCATATCTTTCTATCTCTCTCTATATATATAAGGATGACATATAAGGATGAAAGACACTACCTATCTCTCTATCTGTATCTCTACACAAATATACAAGGATGAACCATCTAGCTATCACTTTGTCTATATATAAGTCATGTTATATATCTCTATATAAGTACTATCTCTCTAATCTCTCTCTATATAAGTATATATCTCTAATCTCTCTAATCTATCTATCCATCACTATAATCTCTAAGCTAGCTATCCATGCATGCCTAACAGCAACTAGGTAGCAGTTTCCTCCACTGTGGCATTTCGTCGAACAGGTTGCAGGCATGGCGATTGGAGCTCATCGTGGAGGGTCGGGGGCCGAATTCTGAGCTCCTGTGCCGTCGCGGGGGAGGTCCTGGTGGCGGAAAGGTCGGTGGCGAGTCCTGGCGAGGTAGCTCTGGGTCCGTCGCGGTGGGGTTCCCGGAGAGGTCGCGGCGAGGTTGCTGCGGCATGCACTAGAGCTCTGCCGGAGTCGAGCAGAGCAGCTCGAGCTTCCTCGCGGTGTCGTGGAGGGAGGTAGCGGCGGTGTCGAGGTCGTGGAGGAGCCTCCTCCCGGCGTCGTGGAGTGAGGCGGCGTCGTCGTGCAGTGGCGAGCTCTCGGGCGGTGTCAAGAGTGTGCGGCGTCCGTGGGTGGCGGCGTCGGGCTGCAGCGGCGTCGGGCTACATCGGCGCCGAGCTCAACTGTTGGCGGGGAGGTCGTCGAGGTCGAGGGGGCGGCGGCGGCGTGCAGTGGCGAGCTCGGGCGGCGTCGAAATTGCTAAGTGTGGAACTGGCGCGCGTCTAAAATTTTCGGACGCGCGCCAGTTCTTTAAATAGGGTAGCTCATCACTGCCGGTTCTTGTTACAAACCGGCAGTGATGAGGGCGCATCAGTGCCGGTTCTTTTTAACCGGCAGTGATGATGGCGCATCACTGCCGGTTGGTTATTAGAACCGGCAGTGATAGGGGCACATCACTGCCGGTTCCTCTATAACCGGCAGTGATAGGGGCACATCACTGCCGGTTCCTCTATAACCGGCAGTGATGTGTGTATTTTTTTAAATTCTGCCTTTTGCTTTAGAATTCAAATTACTCCTAATTTTTTACTAGAACTTGAAAAACTCCAAACATAGAAATTGCATAATTTTTAATTCTCTACAACTTTCGCTGAAGTAGCATATTCAAATTCCTTATATTTTTTGAATTCCATTTTGAAATTGAATAAGGGTTTAAAATTCAATTACACCCTTTGTAATTACTCCAAAAATTTGAATAGAAGTTGAAAATCTTCCAAGATAGCTTTTTTCATAGAACCATAGTTAAACTTAAGTTCTCTCATGTTAACTAGCCTCTTCGGGTTCCCACAGTAGCCACTCGGTACTTTGAGATCATTGAAGAAAAAAATAAGCATTTCTTTTTCCTCCTTTTTCAGTGTCCATGATGCCACCGGAAGTTTCAAGTGGCCATTCTCAAGTGTTACTGGGTGTAACTCCTTCCTGAGGCCCAGGTGTTGCATGTCCAAGCGTGTCGCGAGAGAATCCTTGCTTGTTCCCCCGGTGTTCATCAACGTGTTAAGTGTGTTACCGCACACGTTTTTAGTTATGTGCATTGCATCAAGACAGTGACGTACACTCAAAAGCGGCCAATAAGGTAGTTTCCAGAAGATTGATTTTTTCTTCCAGATACTATCGGTTGGCGCTGCTACTGCCCCGTCCCCCTTCCCAAGGACAACATTTGTGAGTTTGCTTAATTGTTGAAGCATCTGTTTCCCGTCTCGATACTTTGGAGGTCCACGTTTCTCAGTAGTCCCATTAAAATCTTTTGTATTCCTACGGTAAGGGTGATCACGACGTAGGAACCTACGGTGTCCCATGTAGACCATCTTCCTGTTTTCTGGTAGATGTGTAGCATCAGTCTCGTCCAAGCACTCGACACACCCAGTGTATCCTTTTGTCTTCTCTCCAGACAAGGAACCTCGCCCTGGTAGGTCGGTGATTGTAGCGATGAGTACAGCCTTTACCGTGACATGTTCTTTCTTGTACTCATCCCAAACATCCTTCACACCCGTCTCCCACATCTGTAGTAGTTCATCGATCACTGGTTCTAGAAGCACATCAATATCATTACCAGGCTGTTTTGGTCCTTGGATTAGTAATGGCATCTGGACGTATGACCGTTTCATACAAAGCCAGGGTGGAAGGTTGTATATACATAGCGTCACTGGCCAAGTGCTATGATTGGTTCGCACCTGGTCAAACGGGTTCATCCCATCCGTGCTCAAAGCAAACCACAGATGTCTTACCTGTCCAATGATGTTCTTATAGAACATAGTGTTGATAGTCCTCCAGTCCGACCCATCGGCGGGGTGTCTCATCATTGAATCTTTCTTTCGCTGTTCGCCGTGCCAACGCAACAGCTTGGCTGACTTCTCATTTGCAAACAACCTATGCACTCGTGGAGCTATAGGAAAATACGACATGGACTTTACTGGCCCTCCTCTGGTCTTGCTTCCATCATTTGATGGCCCTTGCTTGTATCGAGGAGTTTTACACTTGGGACAACGCATCCAAGTCTTTGTATTTCTCTCCACGGTACAATATGCAGTCGTTGGAACACGCGTGGATTTTCTCAACCTCGAGGCCAATCGGGCAAATCATTTGCTTCGCAAGGTAAGTCTTTTCTGCTAACTCGGCCTCTGGGAACAGTTTATTTAGTATAACTAACAAGTTATCGAAGCCTTTATCACTCAACCCTTTCGTTGATTTGAACTCCAATAGCATGATGTTGACTTCCAGTTTGCTTATTGGGCAGCCCGAAAACAATGGTGTTTTTGCATCCTTTCTCATCATCTCCAGTTTTTTCAACTGTGAAGCACTAAGGAATCCCCCATGCACATCATGTAGAAGCTGTGAAATACCATCATTTTCCTCAGTGTCGTCAGCTAATGTATTCACAAACATACCATCATTGGTAGGCACATCTTCTGTGTAATCATGAACAGGCAATAATGCTACACTAGGCATGAGCACATCATCATTAACATTTTGACCAACCTCCCCATGCAAAGTCCAAATCGTGTAGTTTCTCATGAACCCCCTTGTGATCAAGTGCAAACGTATATGCTCCACGTCGCCCCATTTTCTCGTATTCTTGCAGTCTTTGCATGGACAGAATACAAGATGTGAGTCCCCAGCATTGCCTCTAGCTCGCTTGATGAAATCGTCGATGCCCGTCAAGTACCATGGGTCTGTATGTGACAGATCGTACATCCACCCTCGAGCCATGTTTGCACTGATAAAATAAGATGGGCAGAGCTGAGGAAACGTAGGAACATATTAATAGAAGCATTTTTGAACAATATTCTTCGATATAATTTGAATTTGGTCGCGCTATAAAAATAAAGAGAACAAATAGATAACAATGGAAGCATGGAGTATTAAATGTAAGTATTAAATGCATGCATGGAGTATTAAATCTAAGTAATAAATACTGAATCTATTCCACATCCCATCAAATCTTTCATGCATGTATTGAGTATTAAATGTAAATAATAAATATAACTAATTACAATTTTTATCCATAATTTTCGAGACGAATCTTTCGAACCTAGCTACTCAATGATTATACAATAATTACCCAATAAAAACAAAGTGCTACAATTTTTCTAAATAATTTTGGATCTAAAAGCTACAAAAAATTGACACAAATGGCAACATCCCTGTTCTTGATCATGAAAACTAGCATAGCTCTAACACAAATTTACACAATGTAAACCAACAATTCTAAAGAATTATGCTTGTTACTAACCAAGAGCAAGAAGACATGAGGATCCAAGAGTGAAGAGGAGCTAACAATGGAGATCAAGAAATTCACCAGCCGCAACAATGGAGAGATGGAGCTCCTCACGCACTATTCTTCACTGTTGGGGTAGAGGAGGGAGAGGAGCTCACGTGCCTTATATTGTACAATGTTTCACTGCCGGTTGGAGCCACGAACCGGCAGTGAAACACCACATCACTGCCGGTTGGTGGCTTGAACCGGCAGTGATAGGGCCAAGAGGCATCACTACCGGTTCAAGCCACGAACCGGCAGTGATGTAGTGTTTCACTGCCGGTTCAGCCCCTGCCCCAATAATTGGGGGCCTGTCAGAGGAAGAACCGACAGTAAAGGGGCATCATTGCCGGCCCAAACAAAACCGGCAGTGATGGGCCGGCAGTGATTGCCGTTTCTGTAGTAGTGTTTTTAAAATTCCATTTTATTAATTGGTTTATTTTCATTTGGGGTTTAGGGTAGAGGTGGTGGGGAGGGAGGTTGTGGAGGTGTTTGCTATCGATCCATTTGATATCGATGTGAATTGAAGGTGGTTGTGAACTAGTGACAATACAAACTCATCACACATTTATAATAATTATTACAAAACATCCAAACAAAACTTAAAGTATCGAATTAAATGACGCTTTTCCGTAGATCTTCTTGAAGTCCTGACTCTGCACAACGGACAGATATCCTTTTCTATACACTATCTCATCCAGAATAAGAGCTGATATCTCCTCTTCAAATCCTCTTATCTCAAAATCTAGCAACCTGTTGTGGCCCTGATCTTTGCACTGTAAATTGATACAAGATGATATTCACTACTACAGAAACGGCAATCACTGCTGGTCCATCACTGCCGGTTGTGTTTGGGCCGGCAGTAATGCCTCATCACTGCCGATTCAGGCTCTGACAGGCCCCCAATTATTGGGGGCAGGCGCTGAACCAGCAGTGAAACACAACATCATTGCCGGTTCGTGGCTTGAACCGGCAGTGATGCCTCTCGGCCCTATCACTGCCGGTTCAAGCCACCAACCGGCAGTGCTGTGGTGTTTCACTGCCGGTTCGTGGCTGGAACCGGCAGTGATGTTGTGTACAATATAAAGCACGCGATCTCCTCTCTCCCTCCTCTGCCCAACAGTACAGAACAATGCTCGGAGCTCCCTCTCCCCATTGTTGCGGCTGGTGGATTTCTTGATCTCCATTTTTGGCTCCTCTTCACTCTTGGATCCTCATATCTTCTTGCTCTTGGTTAGTAACAAGCATAATTCTTTAGAATTGTTGGTTTACATTGTTTTTGTTTGTAAATCTATAGTTTAGAGCTATGCTAGTTTTCATGATCAAGAAGAGAGATGTTACAATTTGTGTCAATTTTTTGTACCTTTTAGATCCAAAAGTATTTAGAAAAATTGTAGCACTTTGTTTTTATTGGATAATTATTGTATAATCATTGAATAGCTAGGTTCGAAAGATTCGTCTCGAAAATTATGGATAAAATTTGTAATTAGTTATATTTATTACTTACATTTAATACTCCATGCATATATTAAAGATTTGATGGGATGTGGAATAGATTCGGTATTTATTACTTACATTTAATACTCCATGCATGCATGCATTTAATACTTAGATTTAATACTCAATGCATGCATTTAATACTCCATGTATCCACCTATTTTGTTGTCTCACTTTTTATAGCGCGACCAAATTCAAATTATAAAGAAAAAATATTGTTCAAAAATGCTCCTATTAATATGTTCCTATGTTTTCTCTGCTCTGTCCATTTTATCAGTGCAGACATGTCTCGAGGGTGGATGTACGATCTGTCACATACAGACCCACGGTACTTGACGGGCATCGACGATTTCATCAAGCGAGCTAGAGCCAATGCTGGGGACTCACATCTTGTATTCTGTCCATGCAAAGACTGCAAGAATACGAGAAAATGGGGCGACGTGGAGCATATACATTTGCACTTGATCACAAGGGGGTTCATGAGAAACTACACAATTTGGACTTTGCATGGGAGGTTGGTCAAAATGTTAATGATGATGTGCCAATACCTAGTGTATCCCTGAATGCATTATTGCTTGTTCATGAGTACATAGAACATGTGCCTACCAATGATGATGTGTTTATGAATACATTAGCTGACGACACTGAGGAAAATGATGGCATTTCACAGCTTCTACATGATGTGTATGGGGGATTCCTTAGTGCTTCACAGTTGAAAAAACTGGAGATGATGAGAAAGGATGCAAAAACACCATTGTTTCCGTGCTGCCCAATAAGCAAACTGGAATCCAACATCATGCTATTAGAGTTCAAATCAACGAACGGGTTGAGTGATAAAGGCTTCGATAACTTGTTATTTATACTACATAAACTGTTTCTGGAGGCCGAGTTAGCAGAAAAGACTTACCTTGCGAAGCAAATGATTTGCCCAATTGGCCTCGAGGTTGAGAAAATCCACGCGTGTTTCAACGACTGCATATTGTACCGTGGAGAGAAATACAAAGACTTGGATGCATGTCCCAAGTGTAAAACTCCCCGATACAAGCAAGGGCCATCAAATGATGGAAGCAAGACCAGAGGAGGGCCAGTAAAGTCCGTGTGGTATTTTCCTATAGCTCCATGAGTGCATAGGTTGTTTGCAAATGAGAAGTCAGCCAAGCTGTTGCGTTGGCATGGCGAAGAGCGAAAGAAAGATTCAATGATGAGACACCCCGCCGATGAGTCGGACTAGAGGACTATCAACACTATGTTCTATAAGAACATCGGTGGAGAGGTAAGGCATTTGTAGTTTGCTTTGAGCACGGATGGGATGAACCCGTTTGACCAGGTGAGAACCAATCATAGCACTTGGCCAGTGATGCTATGTATATACAACCTTCCACCGTGGCTTTGTATGAAACCTTCCAGATGTCATTACTAATCCAAGGACCAAGACAACCTGTTAATGATATTGATGTGCTTCTAGAACCAGTGATCGATGAACTACTACAGATGTGGGAGACGGGTGTGAAGGATGTCTTGGATGAGTACAAAAAAGAACATGTCACGGTAAAGGTTGTACTTATCGCTACAATCAACGACCTACCAGGGCGAGGTTCCTTGTATGGAGAGAAGACAAAAGGATAACTGGGTGTGTCGAGTGCTTGGACGAGACTGATGCTACACATCTACAATAAAACAGGAAGATGGTCTACATGGAACACCGTAGGTTCCTACGTCGTGATCACCCTTACCGTATGAATACAAAAGATTTTATTGGGACTACTAAGAAACGTGGACCTCCAAAGTATCGAGACGGGAAACAACTGCTTCAACAATTAAGCAAACTCACAAATGTTGTCCTTGGGAAGGGGGACGGGGCAGTAGCAGCGCCAACCGATAGTATCTGGAAGAAAAAATCAATCTTCTAGAAACTACCTTACTGGCAACTTTTGAGTGTACGTCACTGTTTTGATCCAATGCACATAACTAAAAAGTGTGCAATAACACACTTAACACGTTGATGAACACCGGGGGAACAAGCAAGGATTCTCTCGTGACACGCTTGGACATGCAACACCTGGGCCTCAGGAAGGAGTTGCACCCAGTAACTCTTGAGAATGGTCACTTGAAACTTCCGGTGGCATCATGGACACTGAAAAAGGAGGAAAAAGAAATGCTTATTTCTTTCTTCAACGATCTCAAAGTACCGAGTGGCTACTGTGGGAACCCGAAGAGGCTAGTTAACATGAGAGAAGTTAAGTTTAACTATGGTTCTATGAAGGCCCATGACTGTCATGTCATAATGACTCAGCTGCTCCCAGTTGCCCTACGAGGTATCCTCCCTGACAAGGTCCAGTTGCACATACGAAAGACAAAACAATAGAATTAAAATGAGACGCGTACGTGTCATGCCATCTCCTAATCCTAGTTTTGCGCCAAAGTAGCAAAGCATTGCCCACATCACATAGAACCCGCATTCGTTGTTCCCCATTGGTTGATCTAGGGTCTTGACCTTCTTCATATACTCCACGCTGAATGGGGCTCTTCATTTCTTTTGCATCCTAGAATCCACATTTCTCCAATCAGGTAACTCCTTCATCCTATGTGATAATGTAGATGAAGTGTGAAGGCTGAGAACATTAATTACAATATCATATGTGATTGAAAAGTGTGGTGATATTGGGTTCACTTACATATTTAGCACTTTGACTAGGGGTTCGATAAGTTTTAGTGGCTTCTTTTCTGAGTCCCACACCTCGATAGTTGAATTTTTAAGACTTATATCTACGAGGACATAATGGTTGCTGCAATCACAAAGTTTGAGTCAAACATTGGGAATATAAATCATCCATAACTTTTAAATTGTTGAGTTTCCAAATGTAAAAATTATATGAATAGGTTTGTCTTGAAAAATATTTTCATAAAAGTATACATATATCACTTTTCTATAAATATTTTTTATAAAAACAAAGGGTCAAAGTTGTGTTTTGGAGACCGTGTCGCTGTCCTAAACGTCTTCTATTTTCGATACGGAGGGAGTAGTTTATTATAACGTTGTTAGGGTATGGTACTTATAGAGTCCATGACATCATAATCTGCACATCCAGCGAGCATCGTTGATAGAGTTGAAAGAGGTCTTCATAATGAATAGTATGCACAACTTTTTCAGGATTATTAAATTGTAAACAGGAAGGGATGCATACTTCAAAGGTTGCTATCTTGTCTTCGCTGCTATTACTGTCTATGATGTAATAATCATGCAACTGTCGCATGTTTGTTGACAATTTTTTATACTCTTCTTGGCTGGCGACCATAGGCTTGCCTAGTTCAAACTTGTATACAACTTTGGCCTTTTCAAATTCGGGTTTTTCAAAATAGAAATTCTCGGCATCCTTCATGCTTATGTTCAGTTCCGCGGCCAAGTTTTGTATCTGTAGCTGCTGAAAGGTGTGTATTTCTCTAGATGTTTCTAGATTACCCGGAATTTTGCTTTGCCTTTCAAATTTGCTCTGTTTCTCAGGTATATAAGTCAATCGTTTGTACAAGGCAAGTTTGGCGGCCTTTTCTGCAATCTAAGCTCGTAGAATTTCGTCCTTAGTCGGCGCTAGCTTCTGCCTTTTACTAGTCATCTTGGGATCTTTGCCAACCGAAGCTGATGACCTCCTCTGTTGCGAAGTCGAACCTGATCTAGAGCTAGGCCATCGAGATCCCAGTCCTGAGGACTTTGAAACTGGTGGTGGTGGTGGAGGAGGAGGAGGAGGAGGAGGAGTCTTCTCCTTTGGCGGTGGACAAGGTGTCTTCTCCTTTGGCAGTGGAGGAGGTGTCGGTGGATCTTGACGAGGAGAGAAACCTCTTCGCAGAAGAGACCGAGATGATTCACTATCATCATCATCTTCCCAAGATAGCTGCTCGTCTAGCTTGATGAAGCGTTTGCGCCAGGCGATATGAGTGCCCAAGTTGTGAACTAGACATGGCCTTTCTTCCTCGACTGGGAAATCAATATGTATCTTATTGTACTTCTTGTCCAAGATCTTATCAATGCTGACCCTGACATACCCGAGTGGCACTGGCTTGCCATGAATGACGTTCTCTCCTCTAGGAAATGCGTGTACGACCACCACCTTGTCTTTGGTCCACTGCTGACGGATGTACAACCTGACATTCACAGGTTCTGTGATGTCGTCCACCGGATGAGGAGCATTGACCTCTTCTTCGTCAGGCATAGGGGTCGAGCCACAGCTACTGCGGCCCTTGCTGGGCACTGGGCTATTCAAAGTCGGGATTGAATACGACCCTTGACTCGAACACATGGATTGCATAGCGCTCGTGTTGACACAAAAAGCGTGTTGCGTCTCACACATAGCAAGCCGAAGAGCGTGACTTCAATTGGGTGCCCGGGTGCTTCAGAAAAACGTGTAAGTCAGTTTGACCTGAAACTAACAAGGGAAAATCATTAGATATAAACTGAAACATGTCAGGTAAGACCAGACAGTTCCATATGTACGGCCCTGAAGCCACTTACAATGACATACAACTATAAAAGCTATCTGCCAACAGGTTTTATGGAACGTTCGGCTAAAAAGACATATAGCACGTAAATCACTGGTTGCCGAACGCGCATGCATGGGAAAGAAACGTACGAACGATTCATAGTTGACTATATGTTAAGGCATAACCAATCTCGGCAATCAACCGAATTGGGGTCCATGGTGAAGGAAACACGTAAGCAAACATGATTAAACTAATCTAAAGTCTGCATCTGCCGCACGATACCTAGCGTCATCAAAGCTTAAACATGGATAGCATGCATAAACCCGCAACATGTAACAATCTAGATTCAAACTAATTCGGCTATAAAGATCTACTTATAGAAACAACATGAAAGTAACGACTCATTGTAACATAGATAGGTCTATATAAACTAACAAGAGCCGAACCGTATCAATCTAGATTGGGCAAAAAAGTGTTTGCAAATATGTAAAGATTACCTAAAACATGCAACACGATAACTTAATGAATCTATTAGATTTTGCCAAAGCTGATAGAGCCGATAATTATCTTGCTTATACTAAACATATCAAGCAAATACCCGCCGCACGGCATCCACTTGTACGCAAAATGTAAGTGAAGACTTCTTGATTATCAAACAAAGATCCGCCGCACGATCATTGATAATAAACAAGACTACTTACATCAATATCTAAATCCACTGCATGATACTAGACATGATAACAAGGTTGTCAAGACTTACGGAGGTCGACGGATCGATGATTCCTCTCGAAGAACTCGCCCACACGACAAAAGAAACTCGAAGTTGGCACAGGGCTAGTTTTATTGATTTGGTTGTGAATACTTTTACAATGGTTGAGGGTTTATATTTATACCCGGAACTTAAAGCCGCCTAGCTGACTATGGCGTGCGTACAAACTTGACTTGCAAGAAAATATCTAAACTAAAGGAAATAATAAGATACATAGACTCTATTTTTCCTTATCTAAAGTCTTTGCTAATGACGCTCCTTTGGCCGACGTATGCCTCCTGGTTCGGTTAGATCGGCAAAGCTTCTGTGTGCAGGAACGTGACACGCCTGGCCTCTGTATATACATGTATATGGCACGCACCCCTTACTCATGCACCAATAGATCGTGCTCTGATTATTTGTCCCGCCAACGTGTGTAAGCTGGACTCCGGCTTTAATCTTCCATATCTCGTGCTAGCTAAGCTGTCGAATGAGTCCACCTCGCTTTCAGGTCATTGGAGTCTGGTGACCTCATGCATATATGCTCAACTTCCTTTTCCTTGCATGGCCTATCAATGGAAAGGTTCTCCGTCCACATAATAGACTGATGCATGTACATATTCACGTATCTTGGACGAACCGGCACCCATGAGCCATATATAGAATACTCCTCGTAATCCTCCTAGCCAGTGCATGGCTAATCTCTCCATATATAACTCCGTATTGCCATGGCAGATTTTAGCCGATTGTGTGCATGCTTGCCTCTTTCATCGTGCACGTGCATCTCGACGCCTTATTTATTCCTGAAAATAATACTCTTTTTCCTTTCTTGCATACACGTGATGCACCATACTTTGGTAAGTGACATGACATAATATCTGGCCGGCCGTGCATGATTGGCTTCCTGGATAGTTGATCCCGTGAGTCTGGTGATCGTACCACCTATATCTCCTGTTTGATCTTCGTTGGCAACCACCAGGCGTTTTGCATTATCAGAAAATCTCTTTGCTAACAATATTTCTCGACAAACCAAATTCTGGTGTCAACAGTTCGCCACTTGAGCACTTATCCGTGCTTCCATGCTCTGTTCTAACTCCTCTCGCATCCTTTGGAACTCCTCTTCTCTTTGCGTTCTAGCCCTGACCCGGCTCCTATAGGAAGCAGATTCATGTTCAAATGCTTTCTCCCAAGAAATTATCCCAGCACCTCTAGTGCGACCGGGGTGCTCCTTGGTTCCAAGTGCTTGCGTGAGCACATCATTTTCTCTATCCGACCTGCGGGCCCCTCTATGCACTTCCTCAGTGATCGTGGCAATCTTCTAGAGGAGATCGGTGACGGGTTCAGCGCTGGCGGAAAGGCTCCCGTCAGGATTGTATCGTGCTCCCCTTGCGAGTAGGTAGTTCACTGATCTAGGCTGCCAATCGCTTGTCTGAGGCGTAACGCCGCTCCGCTCTAGTGCTTCAACTTGGGCATCCCAATCCGGAATCTTCCTTACGTACCCACGCGATCCTAGGCGGTGATGATTATTTGACCTAAGTGAGTTTGCTTTGTTTCTTTCGCTTGATGCCTTGGCCTCATCAGATAGCTTGTAAGCCTTGAACTCCTCCCAGAAGTCCCTCTGCTTGCTGAATTCACCTCCCGCAAAATTCGGTTCTTTTTCCTCCTTGATGAGCTTGTGCAACTTTCCCTTGAAATTCTTGAAGGAGTGACCCATGATTTCCTTGGCCCTCTTCTTGACTGTTGCTTCATCACAATCATTAGGGAATGTGAAATACCCTTTGAGCTTGTTCCAAACTAGTTCCTTCTCAACTTCTGGAACCCTCCACGGGTCTTGCTCACTTCCATTCCACTTCCTGTATTTGATCGGGATGAAGTCCCTTACAAGTGCCCCGATGGTACTCTTGTATGGGCCCAATGCTTTAAGTGGCTCCACCGGCTCCCCTAGTTGATTCCACTTCTCTATCTCTCTATATCTCTATCTATCTCTCTATATCTCTATATCTCTCTATATCTCTCTATCTCTCTATCTCTCTATATCTATCTAAAAATTTGAATAGAAGTTGAAAATCTTCCAAAATAGACAAGTATATAGAGATTAGTCACAATATAAAGCCATAGACAAGTATATAGAGATTAGTCACAATATAAAGCCATAGCCACAAGCGTGTCTAAGTTGTGAACTAGATGCGGCCTATCTTCCTCCACTGGGAAATCAATATGTATCTTATTGTACTTCTTGTCCAATATCTTATCAATGCTGACCCTGGCATACCCGAGTGGTACTAGCTTGCCATGAATGATGTTCTCTCCTCTAGGAAATGCTTGTCCGACCGCCACCTTGTCTTTGGTCCACTGTTGTCGGATGTACAACCTGACATTCACAGGTTCTTTGATGTCGTCCACCGGATGAGGAGCATTGACCTCTTCATCGTCAGGCATAGGGGTTGAGCCACAGCTACTGCGGCCCTTGCCGGGCACTGGGCTATTCAATGTCGGGATTGCATGTGGCCCTTGACTTGAACACATGGATTGCATAGCGCTCGCCACTTGAGCAGCTATCTGTGCTTCAATGCTCTGTTCTAGCTCCTGTCGCATCCTTTGGAACTCCTCTTCTCTTTGCGTTCTAGCCCTTGCCCGGCTCCTATAGGAAACGGATTCACATTCAAATGCTTTCTCCCAAGGAATTACCCCGGCTCCTCTAGTGGGACCGGGGTGCTCCTTGTTTCCAAGCGCTTGCGTGAGCACGTCATTTTCTCTATCCGACCTGCGGGCCCCTCTATGCACTTCCTCAGTGATCGTGGAAATCTTCTGGAGGAGATCGGTGACGGGTTCAGCCCTGGCGGAAAGGCTCCCGTCAGGATTGTATTGTGCCCCCCTTGCGAGTAGGTAGTTCACTGATCTGGGCTGCCAATCGCTTGTCTGAGGCGTAACGCCACTCTGCTCTAGTGCTTCGACTTGGGCATCCCAATCCGGAATCTTCCTTACGTACCCACGCGATCCTAGGCGGTGAGGATTATTTGACCTAAGCAAGTTTGCTTTGTTTCTTTCGCTTGATGCCTTGGCCTCTTCGTATAGCTTATAAGCCTTGAAGTCCTCCCAGAAGTCCCTCTGCTTGCTGAATTCACCTCCCACAAAATTTGGTTCTTTTTCCTCCTTGATGAGCTTGTGCAACTTTCCCTTGAAATTCTTGGAGTGACCCATGATTTCCCTGGCCCTCTTCTTGACTGTCGCTTCATCACAATCATTAGGGAAAGTGAAATACCCTCTGAGCTTGTTCCAAACTAGTTCCTTTTCCACTTCTAGAACCCTCCACGGGTCTTGCTCACTGCCATTCCACTTCCTGTATTTGATCGGGATGAAGTCCCTTACAAGTGCCCCGATGGTACTCTTGTATGGGCCCAATGCTTTAAGTGGCTCCACCGACTCCCCTAGTTGATCGAACTGAGAGATGTGCCAATGTTTAGTTGTCTGAGGGAGCTTTGTTGCACCACGCTTAGTCCTTCTGGAACTCTCACCAGTACTTGGACCTTCCGGCGGAACCTTGTCTCCTTGACCTACCGTGTTTTTAGGTATGACCTAAGTTATTACCTTATCTCCTTGACCCTCTTCTAGGTTTAGCATATGGCTAGGGCTCCAAGGTCTTTGATCCCCTTGCTGGTTGTCATCGGATCCTTGGTCATGTTCTGCACCGCCACCACTAGTTCCTTGGTCATCGTCTTCGGTCGTAGGGCGACGGGTGGTGAATCGGCGCTTAATTGTCATGTTTCTGTACAATAATTTCGACTATTGGTATTAACTCATAGGTACATAACATATATACAAGCAGAGGCTCCATTATTGTTATATTTCTATGGGTAGCACAAGTATATAGATAAGTCATGTATCTCCAAAAAATGTGTCAAGTCATGTCTCTAGCATGAAGAGTGATTGATATTAGCTCATAGGTACAAGTCATGCTATACACAAATTGTGCTACAAGTATATACAAGGATATTAGTATTAGCTCATAGGTACAAGTCATGCTATGTCACAACATAAAGCCATGTATATATGATATAAAGTCATGCTCATAGGTACAACATCTCTCTCTCTCATAATTAAGGATGAATCAATCTATCTCTTTCTCATAACATCTCTCTATATACAAGCATAAGTGTAGCATATTGATCTAAGCTATCTTTCTCTCTATCTTTATATCTCTCTCTATGTATCTATTTCTATGGGTAGCATAAGTGTATGACATATATCCAATCTCTATCTCTATCTCCCTAATCTCTATCTCTCTCTATCTCTCTAATCTCTAGCTCTCTATCTCTCTCTATCATATCTATCTATCTTTA
This sequence comes from Microstegium vimineum, assembly GCA_022036555.1. Classification (NCBI taxonomy): domain Eukaryota; kingdom Viridiplantae; phylum Streptophyta; class Magnoliopsida; order Poales; family Poaceae; genus Microstegium; species Microstegium vimineum. The sequence continues at coordinate 13,061,323 of CM039128.1, read as the reverse complement.
TCTCTATCTCTATCTCTATCTCTATCTCTATCTTTATCTCTCTAATCTATCTCTATCTCTATCTCTCTCTATCTCTCTATCTCTCCCTACTCCTCTCCTCCTCTATCTCTCTCTATGTCTCCCTCCCCTTTCTCTCCCTCCTTCCTCTCCTCATCTATCTCCATGACAAGCAAAACCACTCTGAATCCATATAGTCAATTCGTCGAACACCTTCGGTGCATGGACATGGAGCTCACCGCGTGGAGGTTTGGGCCGGATTCCGAGCTCCTCAACGTGGGGGATTTCGAGCAGTGCTTCTGCGGCGTCAAGCTCCGGCTTGTTCGGGCATCCTTCTATGGCGTCGAGCGTCCAACGTCGAGCGGCGGCTAGCACTGGCGGCGGGGAGCCCCTGCTGTGGCCGGCTGGAGCAGTGGCGAGCTCGAGCTTCGGCGGGCTGGAGTGCCGGCGGGATGGAGCGGCAGCGGGGACCTCCTGCTAAGGCGGCGAGTGGCACCGGCGGGCTGGAACGGCGGCGTCGGGCAGTGGCGATCGTCGGGCAATGGTGAGCGGAGCGGCTAAGTGTGGAACGGGTGCGAGTCTGAAATTTTCAGACCGCGCCCTTTCCTTATATACGCGGCCTCATCACTGCCGGTTCTTGTTACAAACCGGCTGCCGGTTTGTAACAAGAACCGGCAGTGATGTGAAGTCATCAGTGCCGGTTGTTTTGAACCGGCAGTGATAGGGGCACATCACTGCTGGTTGGTCAATAGAACCGGCAGTGATATGTGATTTTTTTTAAAATTTGCATGCTTTAGAATTCAAATTACTCCTGATTTTTGAATAAAACTTGAAAAACTCTAAACATAGAAGTTTCTAGTTTTGAGGAGCTCTACATTAATGCTTATACACTCAAGGTCTAATTCTTTATAGTTTTTAATACCATTTTGAATTTGAATAATGGTTTAAAATTCAATTACCCCCTTTGTAATTACTCCAAAAAATTGAATAGAAGTTGAAAATCTTCCAACATAGCTTTTGTTAGTTTTGAGGAGCTCTAAATTAATGCTTATACACTCAAGGTCTAATTCTTTATAGTTTTTGAATACCATTTTGAATTTGAATAAGGGTTTAAAATTCAATTACCCCTTTGTAATTACTCCAAAAATTTGAATAGAAGTTGAAAATCTTCCAACATAGCTTTTGCTAGTTTTGAGGAGCTCTACATTAATGCTTATACACTCAAGGTCTAATTCTTTATAGTTTTTAATACCATTTTGAATTTGAATAAGGGTTTAAAATTCAATTACCCCCTTTGTAATTACTCAAAATATTTGAATAGAAGTTGAAAATCTTCCAACATAGTTTTTGCTAGTTTTGAGGAGATCTACATTAATGCTTATACACTCAAGGTCTAATTCTTTATAGTTTTTGAATTCCTTTTGACATGGCATACATCAATCAACAACGTGGTACAACTCATCAATCTACAACTTCATATGATCTCAAATTCGATGCAAATTACTAAAACAACATTTCATTAAGGATTACATAGTTTATGATACTCTAACAATTCACGGTGCAGGCACGATGATGGCCTCATCGTGATCACTCCGGAGGTAAGCAGGTTCGCCACCCTCTTCAAGGACATGTAGGGTAACGTCCGCCCCAAAAGGAGTCATTTCTTCATAACCTTTGTAGTCTTCTTCGTCTGTCACTCCGTCGACACCGGCAATCTTCCTTTTGCCTTGCAATACTACATGTTGTCTTCCATTTGTCATGTTATCCCTTGCATAGAAGATTTGCAAAACATCCTTTGCAAGGACGAAGGGGTCATCTCTGTATGCGGTCTTGGATAGATCAACGGTAGTGAACCCATCCTTGTCGGTGTTGATTTAATTCAGCCGGACCCACAGACAATGGGAAAGAGCAACTTTCAACTGATGACCATAGTCTAGCTCCCATATCTCATCTATGAAACCATAGTATGTTGCCACCACCGTGTCGTACTCATTGTGGGCGTCGAAACGAACACCACTATTTTGGTTGGTGCTCTTTCCGTCCTGTTTTTTTGTATAAAATGTAAAACCATTTATTTGATATCCTTGGTACATCATTAGCGTAGTCGAAGGTCCAGGGGCTAAGAGATCTAGCTGACATCCCGTCACCATTCCTAGCCTTTGGCGTCGAAACCAGTCACCGAATTCCTCCTTATGTTTTTTCTCAAGCCAAGCTTGTGACCTACCGATGTGCTTCCTTTGCCGTAACTGTTTGTGCTCATTAATGTATGTCATCACACCGTTGGCCTGCTAGAGAACAGCGAAGTGTGCTTGTCTAAAGGAGACCACTTTGTCTATTTTGACAGCTTTCTCACCTATTGTTCCTTTGCCCCCTAGTCTTCCATCATGATGAGATAATGGAACTCCGACCCACTTGATGTCTAGATAATATGTGGAGAACTCAATAGACTCCTCTGTTGACCATCCTTCTACCATGCTCCCTTCTGGTTTGAATTTATTCCTAACATACCGCCTAAAAACTTTCATGAGCCTCTCGAAAGGAAACATCTCATGTAGGTACATTGGGCCAAGGAATTTTATTTGATCCACAAGATGAACAAGTAGATGCACTGAAATGTCGAAGTAAGTCGTTGGGAAATGCATCTCAAGCCGGCATATAATCTCGGCTATCTCCTGCTTCAGGCGGTCTAGCCTGTCCACTTCAATGACCTTTTCAGAGATCGCGTTGAAGAACGGACACAACTTTATGATTGGAGCGCGGACCTTGTCAGGGAGGATACCTCGCAGGGCAACTGGGAGTAGCTGAGTCATTATGACATGACAGTCATGGGCCTTCATAGAATGATAGTTAAACTTAGGTTCTCTCATGTTAACTAGCTTCTTCGGGTTCCCACAGTAGCCACTCGGTACTTTGAGATTGTTGAAGAAAGAAATAAGCATTTCTTTTTCCTCCTTTTTCAGTGTCCATGATGCAACCGAAAGTTTCAAGTGGCCATTCTCAAGAGTTACTGGGTGCAACTTCTTCCTGAGGCCCAGGTGTTGCATGTCCAAGCGTGTCGTGAGAGAATCCTTGCTTGTTCCCCCGGTGTTCATCAACGTGTTAAGTGTGTTACCGCACACGTTTTTAGTTATGTGCATTGCATCAAGACAATGACGTACACTCAAAAGTGGCCAGTAAGGTAGTTTCCAAAAGATTTTTTTTTATTCCAGATACTATCGGTTGGCGTTGCTACTGCCCCGTCCCCCTTTCCAAGGACAACATTTGTGAGTTTGCTTAATTATTGAAGCAACTGTTTCCCGTCTCAATACTTTGGAGGTCCACGTTTCTCAGTAGTCCTATTAAAATCTTTTGTATTCCTACGGTAAGGGTGATCATGACGTAGGAATCTACGGTGTCCCATGTAGACCATCTTCCTATTTTCTGGTAGATGTGTAGCATCAGTCTCGTCCAAGCACTCGACACACCCAGTGTATCCTTTTGTCTTCTCTCCAGACAAGGAACCTCGCCCTGGTAGGTCGGTGATTGTAGCGATAAGTATAGCCTTTACCGTGACATGTTCTTTTTTGTACTCATCCCAGACATCCTTCACACCCATCTCCCACATCTGTAGTAGTTCATCGATCACTGGTTGTAGAAGCACATCAATATCATTATATCGGCGGGGTGTCTCATCATTGAATCTTTCTTTCGCTCTTCGTCGTGCCAACACAACAGCTTGGCTGACTTCTCATTTGCAAACAATCTATGCACTCGTGGAGCTATAGGAAAATACCACATGGACTTTATTGTCCCTCCTCTGGTCTTACTTCCATCATTTGATGGCTCTTGCTTGTATCAGGGAGTTTTACACTTGGGACATGCATCCAAGTCTTTGTATTTCTCTCCACGGTACAATATGCAGTCGTTGAAACACGCGTGGATTTTCTCAACCTCGAGGCCAATTGGGCAAATCATTTGCTTCGCAAGGTAAGTCTTTTCTGCTAACTCGGCCTCCAGAAACAGTTTATGTAGTATAAATAACAAGTTATCGAAGCCTTTATCACTCAACCCGTTCGTTGATTTGAACTCTAATAGCATGATGTTGGATTCCAGTTTGCTTATTGGGCAGCACGGAAACAATGGTGTTTTTGCATCCTTTCTCATCATCTCCAGTTTTTTCAACTGTGAAGCACTAAGGAATCCCCCATACACATCATGTAGAAGCTGTGAAATGCCATCATTTTCCTCAGTGTCGTCAGCTAATGTATTCATAAACACATCATCATTGGTAGGCACATGTTCTATGTACTCATGAACAAGCAATAATGCATTCAGGGATACACTAGGTATTGGCACATCATCATTAACATTTTGACCAACCTCCCCATGCAAAGTCCAAATTGTGTAGTTTCTCATGAACCCCCTTGTGATCAAGTGCAAATGTATATGCTCCACGTCGCCCCATTTTCTCGTATTCTTGCAGTCTTTGCATGGACAGAATACAAGATGTGAGTCCCCAGCATTGGCTCTAGCTCGCTTGATGAAATCGTCGATGTCCGTCAAGTACCGTGGGTCTGTATGTGACAGATCGTACATCCACCCTCGAGACATGTCTGCACTGATAAAATGGACAGAGCAGAGAAAACATAGGAACATATTAATAGGAGCATTTTTGAACAATATTTTTTCTTTATAATTTGAATTTGGTCGCGCTATAAAAAGTGAGACAACAAAATAGGTGGATACATGGAGTATTAAATGCATGCATTGAGTATTAAATCTAAGTATTAAATGCATGCATGCATGGAGTATTAAATGTAAGTAATAAATACCGAATCTATTCCACATCTCATCAAATCTTTAATATATGCATGGAGTATTAAATGTAAGTAATAAATATAACTAATTACAATTTTTATCCATAATTTTCGAGACGAATCTTTCGAACCTAGCTACTCAATGATTATACAATAATTTGCCAATAAAAACAAAGTGCTACAATTTTTCTAAATACTTTTGGATCTAAAAGGTACAAAAATTGACACAAATTGCAACATCTCCCTTCTTTATCATGAAAACCAGCATAGCTCTAAACTATAGATTTACACACAAAAACAATGTAAACCAACAATTCTAAAGAATTATGCTTGTTACTAACCAAGAGCAAGAAGATATGAGGATCCAAGAGTGAAGAGGAGCCAAAAATGGAGATCAAGAAATCCACCAGCCGCAATAATGGAGAGAGAAGCTCCTGTTCACGCACTGTTGAGGCAGAGGAGGGAGAGGAGCTCGTGTGCTTTATACTGTACAACTTTTCACTGCCGGTTGGAGCCACGAACCGCCAGTGAAACACCACATCACTGCCGGTTGGTGGCTTGAACCGGTAGTGATAGGGCCGAGAGGCATCACTGCCGGTTCGGCCCCTGCCCCCAATAATTGAGGGTCTGTCAGAGGAAGAACCGACCGTGAAGAGGCATCACTGCCGGCCCAAACAAAACCGGCAATGATAGGCCGGCAGTGATTGCCGTTTCTGTAGTAGTGTCTGATCAGTTCATTTGATGATTTGATTTGTGGCCAGATCTAGTCGTAATCAGTCGTCATGAAAATGTCCTAACATAGGGTTATGCTAGCTAGCTAAGTTTAGCTTCAGGGAATCAGGGCTAAGATGATAAGTTTTCTCAGCATGCATCCATTTATGTATCTGTGTCGATGTCGGCAGTTTGATTTCTTGCTGTTTGTCGTCTGTCCAACCGATCGAGACGGTTAGCTAGATTAGGGTTCGCACTGCATGCCTCACATGCCATTGATGATTGCTGAACAGTATTTTTCGGTAAGGCATTATCCGTCCATTTGTTTTCTTCCGGTTTACGTGTACAGCTAAACTAATAAAGATATACACCATATAGTTTAAGTTAAATTTAGCTACTTTACGAAGGGTCTACTATTTCATTATTAGAACAGTAAAGACAAAACAAAGGCACAGCTACCTAGCTTTCTTCTTGGCTTACAGGGAGATCTAGCAATGCTTGTCATATAGACGGACCGGCCTGTTACAGTGTTACCCAAAGTATTCTAAACGAGCTTTCAGTCACTTTAAGGGTCTGTTTGGCACTTAGGAATTTCATAAGAGTTACGTAGAAATTTTACGGGATCAATTTATTTTTACAGGAAAACGTAAGAATTAGAAAAAATTTCTGCATTTCAAACATAGCCTAATTTGAGTTAGGTGAGTGAAATCTTGAACACTCATTAGTCTCATAACACACACACATCTTGCCCCATTAAGACTATGGAAGAATAAAATGGTGAGTAAAAAGGTACGGTACTTGGCAAGATCCACAAAAAGCACTTGATAAAGGATGAAGAAACGAAAGAGTTTTTAGGTAGAAGCCTCTACAAGTGGATCTATAGCTGCCTATGAAAATGGTTGAATTTTCAAAGGCAGCTAGTATCTCCAGACACCTTTACAGATCTATTTTCAAAGATGGTCGGCTTAAGAGCCACTTCTAATAATAATAAATGTAATCTGATTGAGCGTAGTCTATGAGCATCCCCTCACATAGTCCACCTCCTCCTCTCCCAAACCCCATCGTTGACTTCGCTGCCCCTCACGTGCGCGAAAGCTGCAACGACAACGTGCATGCGCGCAATGAGTGCGGATAGTTCATCCCCTTGGCTAGTAGCAGCGGATGAGGATGGATGGATCCCAGTGTATGGTGACATCTTTACCTTATCAAGTCCGATGATGAGGTGAATTTGTCTATAATGCGCCTTGCCTTGCAGACCGAGATCCACTAGGTGGGGTCAAGGCGCAGCCATGTCGATCGTCCCCAAGAAAAATGCTCTGGTCACCTCTTCAAATCGAGTGAAAGGGTTAACGATGTTGACAACAGCAACAAAGAATACTTCAAAAGACGGACACCAGTGCATGGTTGCATCGTGCTCAGGCAAGAAGAAAGGTTAGGACATTTCTCCCCTATGGTAGGATTAATTTGGGTTTTAGGGTTCATATATATGGATGAGGAGTTGTCGAGTGTATTACATATATATATATATATATGGATGGATGGGGAGGTTTCTATTGGGTTACATGTTTTTGATGTTATCCAGTGTATGGCCTCCAATTGTATATTCATATGGATTAGGTGGCACAAGTTAGTTTCTACGATGGTATATTCATTTTTTTGTGAAGTTGTGCAGCTAGGAGATCTAGGTCTTGCAACAAAAAATTCTCGGTTGTTCAGAAAGTAATGGTGTTTCCATACCTTTATTTGTTGTTTTTATGAGAACATGTTTTTGCTAGTTTTATCCTCATCTAAAAAATAGAGAAAGCAATTATTCAACCCGTTTCTCAGCAACATCAGAGAAATCAATACCAGTATTATAGAAACAAATTTAGTTGATGCTATTATAGATTGAACTTTTGCAATATTATTGTCGTGGCTCCACCAAAAGAGGTGGAAATAATAGCAATGTTAAGAATCTGATATTATGGAAATGCTTGTTGGCGTTTCTAACGGAAATACTAACTGGGGAGATCTTAGCAATAGCGCCAGAAATGTTGGGTCACATCTAAAGTATCACTTAAGTCAGGTTATCATCCCCAACATGACACTAGAGACATGGAAGTATTTATAATTAGGACACTTACATAAGAATATATATATATATATATATATATATATATATGAAAAGGTTATCCGCAAGCGCAAGGATAAATTCACCCATTGTAGCACTTCACCTAGGAAAGTTCCAGGTATCGTTATTTATAATTTTACCATTAGGAGCTTAGCAAGATTAATCAATGGAAGAATAATAACAAGACCAATTTATAAATATGTATAGTTATGATAAAACTATTAACAACCTCACATATCTTGGCAGGGGTAAGATAAATGATAAGGGTAAATGGTATGATATATATAAAAAAATTTATAATCATGATAAATATGGAAATTCCTAAAGATAGAAAGAGACACATAACTTCAAGTAGATCTAGATCAGGAGATAAGTTAAGAGATTAGATTCCTTAGTTATTTATATGTATTAAGTCTTTGGCTTATTCTACTATATACATTATCTTCTATAGTATAATTAATACTTCATTTATGCATAAGGATGATTACTAAGGGAAAGCAGGAACATAACAAACTTATTCCCCGTAACTGTAGGCATCGGCACAGTCCTATATTAGGGGAGTGGACTATAGAGGACTCAACAGGATTATCACACCCGTGATCTACCACATGACTCAGAACATAGGGGGCCATCGCAGGTAAATATAATGTAAGCACCACGCTTACATTATCTCTACCACTTAACTTACCGAAGGAATAAGCGCTTTGAGAACATGTGTATAAAATAATTACTAATCATAACTATATCAAATATATAACTAGAGTAAACTAGGAACATAATAAAGAGAAACATAATAATATTAAAGTTGCACAAAGTCGAATAATGAGATACAATGATAATTACCAGACCTCTCGACAGCGATCCGGAATCCTAGACAGTGTCCAACTCTATTTATACCTAGCTAGATCTAATCCTAAACTCGAATTAGAGCTCTACTCTCTCTCTTTAGAAAACCCTAATGAGGTTTTCCATTCAAGGGAAACCTCCGATCCTAAGATCCGAATATGAATTGTAGCACTATGTATTACAAGGATAGGATGATCTTTGGGGGGGTCTACCCCTAAATTTATAGTCCTGGACAGGAGGAGCAATCCTTGAATTGGCGATATGGTGCTATTGCGTTGCACCATAATACTTTGGTGGGATGAACCGAAACCCTCAAATCAAACCAACTTCGAACAAACGACATAGATTCAATCCATAGGTCGGTTGGAACACGTCGCACGAAGATGGGCCTCAACGGGTGTCACACCCAGTTCAGAAAAGAGACCGAATGCATAACATATGTGTGCCAAGATTGAGAATTACACACATGAGTCGACGTCATCAATGATACATTGCACAATGTTTGAAACATAAACTTAAACGAGTATAAAAGAGTACTTTATTACAAGCCTTGATCAAAGTCTAGCGGAAACTATAAAACGATGATCTACAATGACGTGAAGCAGGAGCCATCTCGCCATAGGAAGGTTGACGGCAGCGACACACGAGCCTAACACCCGTCGATGTCTTCAGGGAACTCCTCATCCTAGAACTGGTCTTCTGAGCAGCCTTTATGTGATTATAGCAAGGGTGAGCTCATGTTGAACTCAGCAAGTACAGACAGAAAGTAATGACATGTAAGGCTTAAGCAAGGTAAAGCTAACATGGTTAACTGGGTTTAGCATTTTAGTTGGTTTCTTTTATTAAAACATACTATTTACTAAAAGTGGATAAGAGAACCCAACCCATAGTGATTAAAAGGTAAGATCATCATTATAGAGCACCATGCCGGAAGTAGCAACTTCGCCTTCACCATGGGGTAGAAACCCCACATCTCATCAGCAATAGGGATAGCAATCCCAACACTCGAGGTAGCAACCTCGAGCTCTCAACAGTAACCAACCACGATCTCTCCACATTCACCCACCATGATCTCTCTCAAGCTAGAAATAAGTTGAGTAAAGATTCTGTCCATGTGAGGATCTGGGCCGCTCGTGACCATGAGCACGACTGATATATCAGGTTTAACTCTACAGAGGTGTGCACTTTCACTTCAAGTCGTGATTCCCATCCGACCGGGGTCGCGACTCCCCAAAACACTACCGAGGTGAACAGGCAGGTTTTCACTATGAGACCTTTCACAGGGTCCAACTAATAGGGTGCAACCCGTAGGGTTTTGCCCACGCGCCGGAAGTCGTCCCCATAGCCATGGAACCCGGTCGACCGCAACTTAATATTCATTACATGGGTGACACCCCTACGCCAACCCGGTAAGCCACACCCTACCAGTGGTTGTCCTGTTATTTAGTCAAGCCAGAGCCATATAGCTTGAAGCTGCACGGATGTCCCAGGTGGCCGCTCCACGAACCGGCTCTCAGGGAGAGGAGATACGAGTACCCGAAAAACACCGATCCCAAACCAGTACTCGTTCCCCATTCGAACCAACCAAATCCAACTGTCGAGAGATCCCATCATCACCATGATACATTAACCGTTGAATCACTTTTAGTAGAACTAGTTATCATGTTTAGAGATGTCATCATAAGCTAAAGCAGGTAAAGCAATTAAGCATAGCTACATTACTGTTGATAAAAGGTAAACCCCAGGTGAGTAAGGAAAGTACAACAAGCCTATTCATATTCTAGGGTTTCACAAGTTTAGACACATGCATGGAAAGTAAAGTGAATTAAAGTAAGTAGGTACAAGATGATCAAATGGCGTTTGCACTTGCCATGGTCAAACTCAGGCTACTCAAACTACTCAAGGTCTTGCTCCTCTTCCTTCACCGAAGGATCACGTTCTATACGCATCAAACATCACACACAAGAGCAAAACATGCAAGAAAACAAAAGAGACACTAAGAACAAAACACCAGGCAAAAGAAAACAACCTATTAAAAGAGAGCTCGCTGCTACGGTCGAGAGAACGCAACAGACGTCGATAACGGAACTATCGTTAAAAAACAACTATCGAAGGCTTTACTATATTATAAAAGGAAACATGCATGCTTTATTGTATTTTTAATTGATTAAAACTATGTGAAACTTATTAATTCAGGTTTGGGAAAATCATATTTAATCTTGTAAACATTATCACATAATTTATTATTAAACAAGTTAAACTTTATCTTTGCAAAAGAGAATAAATATGTGACAACATTTAATCAAAATATAGAATGTATGTTTAAACTAATAAAATTATATTTTAGAAGCATATTAATATTTCTACACAAAAGATCGAAGTATAAAACATATGTTGATTTTAATTATAAAACTAGTTGGAAGTATATTAATCAATATAATATATAGAAAATCATATGACATGATAAACATTAGCACTACCTTAAATGCCATATTAAAAAGAATCTAATGTAACTCAGATTGTATAAAACGGAATTAAAACCTAACATGCTTTTAATTAATTATAAAGCTATTGATTAAATATTAATTAATTAATATTTAAATGAACGAAAAATTATAATTTGATTACATGAAAACAGGTACACTATGGCGACACAAATCTAACGCAACTTGAACAAAGCGGAACGGAGTTACGATTTAAACTACAGAGATTACAAACTAGGTGGCAAACATGTAATTAAGTGCATCTTGTACCTTGGTCCATCTTCTTTCTTGCACGTACAGAGCAGCAGCCATGGGGAGACCTGCTACTCGGGGTGAAGGAGAGGCAAGGGCCTCAGCCTACTGCCAGCCGGAGGCAGCGGCGGCAGAGGCGCAGCAACGCGCACAGCAACACGAGGCTCCGCCCGTCGGGCCGAGCGGGACCACGCGAGGGGCAGGGCCGAGCAGGGAGCAGGGGCAGGGCCCACGGGGTGGCGGCGCTGCTTCCCGTGAAACAGCAGGGGCGCGGCAGCAGGGCCAGGCACACGGCGCGCACGGCTAGGGCGCTGGGGATGCGCGGCACGGGGCCCAGGTGGCGACGGGCCTGAGCAGGGTGGCCGGATCCAGGATGCGACTAAGGGGGGCTAAGTAACAAAGATCGTGATTAACAATGAAGATTTAGGACTAATACTTACTATCTAAGTTCATGTCATGATTAGTAAGCAAGAGTTTGGTGAATTTTATAGAGATTTAATGGAGAAATTGGTGAATTTTATAGAGATTTAGTGGAGAAATGAGTGTATTTTATAGATATTTAATGGGGACATGAGATCATAGGGGGGCTGCAGCCCCCCAGCTGTTAAACAACATGTACATGTAGGCGTCTAGGTTCATAGCATATGTCTAGCGCCTGGTTAGTTCTAGATTATAGGATCTAGTAACAACCAAGGTTGTTGTAATCCATATCCTATATGAGCCGAGCCGGCGGCTGTTCCGTGCTATGTAACAGGAACCCGAGAACCTAGATGAGGTATCTCGTTAGTTCATAATTTTACATGGTATCAGAGAGCCAAGAAAACTCCACGGTACACATGTCTCATCTTCCTCTACGGCGGCGGCGTTCTCCTTCGGCTTTCTCCCGCCGGTCTCTGAGAGGCTGACCCGAGGCAACTTCTCCATGTGGTTTGCCCAGGTCTCGACTACTCTCAAGGGAGATCGCTTCTCCAAGTACATCAAGCCAGATGCAGTGCCGCCGGAAGAGTTTCTCACGCCAGCCGATTTGGCAAAAGAGAAAGATCTGGTCCCCAACCCTGAGTTTGAGGACTGGATGACCACGAAGGCTCAGGTCCTTAGCTATCTCTTCTCTTCGCTGTTGAAGGAAGTCTTCTCTCAGGTGTCCTCCGCCAAGACTGCGTCCGATCTATGGGCGCAGATCCAGGCAACTCATGCCTCTCGGTCCCGTGCGCGGGTGATCTCCACGCGCATGGCCCTGGCCATCTCCTCCAAGGGGGTGTCGACGGTGGCAGACTACTTCGTCAAGATGAAGGGGCTTGCGGAAGATATGACCGCAGCCGGGCGCAAGCTTGAGGACGAAGAGCTCGTCTCTTACATCCTCACAGGACTCGGTGATGAATTCGAGTCTGTGGTGACTGCGGTCACCGCACGTGTCGAGCCGATCTCGGTTCCAGAGCTGTATGCACAGCTCGTCTCCCACGAGCAACGTAGGGAGATCAATAGCGGGGGTGGCCGCTCCTCTGCCAATGCTGCCACAAGAGGAGGTCGTGGCGGCAACCCTAACTTCCGTGGCCACAGCAACAGTGGTTGTGGGGGCTTCGGCCGTGGTGCTCCCAAAGGAGGCCGAGGCGCAACAATGGAGGAAACGGTGGACGCAATTTCTTGTCTGGCGTGTACTGTCAGATCTGTGGCAAGGAGGGCCACCAGGCACATCGATGCTACAAACGCTTCGATAGCAACGTCACCGGCCCTCCACAGAAGTCTGCTTCGGCTGCTACCTCTGCGTCATATGGAGCCGACTCCAATTGATACATGGATACAAGAGCAACCGACCACATTACCCGCGAGCTTGAGAAGCTGACAGTCCGTGATCGGTACTCTGGAGGTGAACAAGTCTACACTGCAAACGGGACAGGTATGGAGATTGATCTAATTGGTCATAATACTTTGTATTCCCAAAATAATCTCATTCATCTAAACAACATTCTTCATGTACCGAGTGCTAGTAAGAGTCTTGCTTCTGTTCATCGTCTTGCTAAAGATAACAATGCCTACCTTGAGTTTCATCCGAGTTATTTTCTGATTAAAGAACAGGGGACGAGAACCATCCACAGAGGCACATGTGAAGGAGGGCTCTACCCGTTCAAGTTATCTCTTACAGCCACAAATAGCCAAGCTCTTGGAGTTATCAAGCCGTCAAGCTCCCTATGGCACCACAGACTAGGACATGCCTCTAGTCGTGTTGTGCAACAAGTTATCATCGTCATAGTTTACCTTTTGTTCCATCAAATAATGACAACATTTGTGATGCCTTTCAACTAGCAAAGAGTCATCAACAACCTTATCCTAGGTCCACTAGTGTTTCGCTACATCCATTAGATCTCGTGTTTTCAGATGTGTGGGGGCCAGCACCAATGTCTGCTGGCCGACATCAATACTATGTGTCTTTCATTGATGATTTCAGTAAATTTACATGGGTCTACTTGTTGCGTCGTAAATCTGAGGTGTTTCAATGTTTTCATGATTTCCAAAATCTCGTTGAGCGTCAGTTCGATCGCAAAATTCTTGCTGTCCAAACCGATTGGGGAGGAGAGTATCAATCCCTAAATTGTTTCTTCAAACGAGTTGGAATAGACCATCATGTATCATGTCCCTATGCTCACCAGCAAAATGGCTCAGCTGAGCGCAAGAACAGACACATAGTAGAGATGGGACTCTCTTGTCTAGCTCATGCCTCGGTTCCTTTAAAATATTGGGATGTAGCTTTTCTCACAGCCGTGTTCCTCATAAATCGCTTGCCATCTACCATCTTTCATCATCAAAGTCCCTTTGAACGTTTGTACAGACGCATACCCGATTACACTTTCCTTCGTACTTTTGGTTGTGCGGTTTGGCCAAATTTGTGTCCCTACTATTCTAGAAAGCTCCAGTTTAGATCTACCCGTTGTGTGTTTATTGGATATAGCAATATGCATAAAGGGTTCAAATGCCTAAATCCTGCTGATGGTAGAGTCTACATATCACGAGATGTTGTTTTCGATGAGAAAGTTTTCCCGTTTGCTTTGCTACATCCGAATGCTGGAACTAGACTTCGCCAAGAAATTCTTTTGTTGCCTTCATCCCTTCGCGAAACTCATGAAAATTTTGGGAATGCAACTGTACATGATCATGATGATTTTTCTCCTACTAATCCTGTGATCAGTGCTCCTCGTGATAGTGTTTCAGATGAGCAGGCTGTAGAAACAAACAGAGGCCAAAATACTCCAGAAACGGCACCAGTTGGTCTTCATCCCGTGCATCCGCTACACGACAACGCGACGGCCCATCCCGGAGTTTATCCTGGCAGCACTGTACCTCGTACTGACGCCGAATCTTCCTCCGTTTCTGTGCCGCCCGATGGTGGGCTCAGCGTCTCGCCCACTGCACCGACAGGCCCTGCGATGACTACAGTGGCGGGATCGTCTGCGGCTGATGTTCGAGCCATTACTACCTCCGCCGCGCTACCACATGACAGTGCACCACTAGTAGATCCTGCGTCAGATCCCCATGCATCGGGTGCTCATCAGGAGATCCTCCCCTCTGGATTGGTTGTGCCTGAAGTCCCTGCAGTTGCTCCTGCGGTCTCAGTTCCAGTGCCTTCAGCTTCTCCTTCACGTCCTACAACTCGATCACAGTGAGGTATTGTGCAACCCAGAAAGTTCAATGATGGCACAGTTCGCTGGTGTACAGTGGCCACCTCATTTGCAGGAGAACCAAACTCAGTTGATGATGCACTGCAAGATCAACGGTGGGTTGATGCCATGGATACCGAGTATCAAGCCTTATTGCGGAACCAGACATGGCGCCTTGTGCCTACTCCACCCAAAGGCACCAATGTTATCGGCTGCAAATGGGTTTACAAGGTGAAACACAAGTCTGATGGGACTGTTGATCGATACAAGGCACGTCTGGTAGCCAAAAGGTTTAAACAACGCTATGGGATTGATTATGAGGACACGTTCAGTCCTATTGTCAAGGCTACAACTATCAGACTCATCATGTCCCTTGCAGTCTCAAAAGGGTGGTCCTTAAGGCAGTTGGATGTCACAAATGCATTCCTTCACGGTGTCTTAGAAGAAGACATATATATGCATCAGCCTCCCGGATATGTCAGCACACTTCATCGATCGTATGTCTGTAAGTTGGAGAAGGCACTATATGGCCTCAAGCAGGCCCCTCGGGCGTGGTATGCTCGCCTATGCAATAAGCTAGTCCAACTGTGTTTTGTTCCATCAAAGGCCGACACATCATTGTTCTATTATAGTAAGGGAAGCTATACTATGTTTGTCCTTGTCTATGTGGATGATATTGTTGTTGCCAGTTCCTCTTCCGATGCCACAGGTGCCTTGCTCAAGGATCTACAAGCTGAATTTGCCATGAAAGACCTCGGTGATCTGCACTACTTCTTGGGCATTGAGGTAAAAAAGGTGTCGGATGGTCTTGTTCTCTCCCAACAAAAGTATGCTTCAAATATTTTGTTGAGGGCAAGTATGATTAGTTGTAAACCTATATCCACTCCGCTTCATACCAGTGAAAAGCTTAGTCTGTATGATGGTGACAAACTGACATTGGAAGATGCATCTCGATATCGGAGCATTGTTGGTGCTCTCCAGTACTTAACACTGACCAGACCGGATATTTGTTTTGTTGTGAACAAAGTTTGTCAGTTCCTTCATGCTCCAACCTTTGTGCACTAGAGTGCGGTCAAGAGAATTTTGCGGTACTTGAAAGGATCATGGAACACCGGTCTCAAAGTCAGTAAGTCTTCATCCATGCTAATCAGGGCATTCTCAGATGGCGACTGGGCGGGCTGTGTAGATGACAGGAGATCGACTGGTGGCTTTGTTGTGTTCTTGGGAAAGAATTTGATTTTGTGGAGTGCTCAGAAGCAGGCCATAGTTTATAGATCCTCAACGGAAGCTGAGTACAAGGCGCTTGCAAATGCCACAGCAGAATTAATGTGGGTGCAAAAACTACTCCAAGAATTGAAGATATATTGTCCTCCGGCTGCACGATTATGGTGTGACAATCTTGGTGCCAAGTACCTCACAGAAAACCCAGTGTTTCATGCTCGGACTAAGCACATTGAGATCGATTTTCATTTTGTTAGAGAGCAAGTTGCTTAGAAGCTGTTGGATGTCAGGTTCATCAGTTCCAGTGATCAGCTAGCAGATGGGTTCACGAAACCTGTAGCGGCTAGCAAGATAAAACAGTTATGTTCCAATCTCAACCTTGTTAGTGGCTGAGATTGAAGGATCGAGAACAGCGACTAGAGGGGGGGTGAATGGGAGCCTCAAATTTCTCTCGAAATATTTGGACCACTCTTCCTAAAAACCAAACACAGTTGCTAGGTGCTCAACGGCAGTGGAGGAAAACACAGGCTCCGGACCAGTTGGGACTGAGCCACCGTACTATAGCGAGTAGTCCGGAGCTAAGGTCCGACGCCTTCACCCGCTGAGACAAACCAACGCAGGGAGCACCCTAGCTCCGGACCAGAGGCTCCGGACTAGTCCGACGCTACCTCCGGACCAAGGAAGGTGGTCTGGTGCTCACTCCTGCCTTTTGCCAAACAACACAGTAAGCAGCCGACCTCCGGACTCAATCGTCAGACTACCCCATCGGACTAAGGCGAGTGGTCGGACACGTGGTAGGTTCTCTCAGCAGAGCCACCGGACCACTCGTCATAGGTCCGAAGCTCAAAAGCCCAAAGGTCCGGAGGGTGGTCCGACGCCCCTTTCTGCTTGACACGGGAAAGGTCAAGACCACCGGACCACTTGCTATGGTCCGGAGCTTAGGGGTAAGTGGCCCGACACTCACGAGCAGAAAACTATTCTTCGCGAAAACGAACTTATCTCCGCCAAATCTTCCCAAAACTCAACCAAATGATCACCAACTGCAGCCAAACTTTGTAGGCATGATCATAGTGCAGTTGGGGAGCTATCTCGAAGAAATCATCGCTCAATTTGGAGAGGATAAACGGGAACACTCTGATTTGGTGGATAAGAGAGCAAAACAAAGAACGCCACAAAGAAATCGCCCGATCTACGCACTCGTGAGGTTTGATGAGAATTCCTTCGGTGCAAAGAAGCTCCTCATGAATACGAACAACTTGGTTCAAACGGATTTTGCAAAGCTACTCCCTACAAAGAGAAATCAACTAGGGAAAAAGAGAGAGCAAAAGCAAAACACGAAGGTCACAAGAAAAACGGGGACACAATCACGAAATCGAAGCCACCCTGGCTTACGAAGGTTACGACCTCCGATTCCTCGCAACCAACTCAAGTTCTTACAAAGGTTGGTGGAAACAACCTAGGGATCTCATGAACTAGAGAGAGGGTAGAGAGAGAGAGTTGGGGCAAATGATTAGGGTTCAAGAGATGGGATGAGGGATACCCCTTCACCTCCTATTTATCGGGCTTTGGCTATATCCCAAAGACCCCCCTAGATACATGAGTGAACTACCTAGCCTAAGCATTGTAGTCCAAGCTCCGAAAAATATCTTCATCATTTTGAATGGACGGCCCCGCTTCCTACCAGGAGTTGTCGTCGCCTCGACGCAACCTCCAGGATTCCGCCACATGCCATCCCCGCTTCCTCGGAAGCTCCGCCCGGGTTTTGAGGCCCAAACCCGTAAAACCCGCCACCGGTAGCTTTGGGCTCAACTACCGAACCCTGAGTTTTGAGGCCCAAACTTGGAAACCGTCCTCCGATGGTTTTGAGGCCCAAACCACAAAACCGCTCGACCCGAGCCACCTTGTCCTCGCCCGGTCGAACTCCGAGTCCCCTGAGCCTCCGCTCGTCGCCGTCTTAACTCGGTCGATTCAGTCTACCTCCATGTCTTCTTGCACTCGCCGGTGCCAAGTACTAGCCACCACAGCTAGTCCGCTGGCGCCCATGGTCCCTCGGTCCGAGCCCCGCTTCCGCCCTTCACCGTTCTCAGTCCATCGGCACGGCAAGCCTCTACTTGACCTTCTCCACGCCTTTGACCACTGTCACTAGGCATAGCACCTGCACACCACAAGCCTATAGATAGGCACACATTTGCTTTCGCAAGGAGGTTAGGGTAAGCCACTCAAACTGAAACGCTCAAATGTTGGACAAACACTCATCACAAAACTAAACTACATGGGTAGTTATCCACCATGTGTTCGCAATCTCCCCCTTGATGAGTGCATTGTCAACACAAGTGCATTTCATATTTGAGCCACAAGGTAAAGCTCTCCAAATGACCAAAAAGCTAAGAAAGCCAAAACGAGGTCACTTGAGAGAAGCAAAACAAGTCCAAAACTTGGTTCCCAAAGACATGGGCAACGGATCGACACAACCAAGCAAAACAAAGCTAGCCCTCAAGAAGAGGCAGGAAACGGGCTCAACACCGCTAGCAAGTCCAAGATACCAATCAAAGCTCTCAAAGCTCAGAATACCAATTGAAGCACTAAGGGAGCTCAAAGATACCAATTAAACCTCATAAGGCTCAAGAAGCCAATCGAAACCTGTCGGAGCAAACAAAGCAAGCTAGACCCTCCAGAAGAGGCAAGATGCCAATTGAACGCCTTAAGGTAAAAGAAGCACAAAAACTCCCCTTTACCAAAGACGCTCTAAAACAATGAAACCAAAAGAGATGCACTCTAACTCCCCCTTGGATGAAATTCTCCCCCTTTACCAAAATGGGTAGGTGTGAAGAGGTGTGAAATGCATGCTTTCTCCCCCTTGTTGACACATGTAGCTCATCAAAGCTCAAAACTTAAGAACCGGCCACAAATGCCATGATATGCAAAATGAGTGCAACAAGCTTCATACATAGAGCTAAGACAATGAATAGATGCTCTAAGTGATGTGATCCTGTGAGAATAGGAAAAGCTCTACGTGCCCAACAAAGACTTAGGTTGAGCTAAAGATCACTTTAGAAGCCAAAAATAGAGAGCATTACATGTGTGAGCAAGGAATGGGTATCACCTCCTAGAGATAACTAAACATGGCAAACAAGATAGAATCTATCTCAAAGCAATCTCATGTATAGCAAGTAGAACTATCCCTAGCAAAGTTCATACAACAAGCTAATGACCCAACTGAAAGAATTTTTCAAATATCACAGTTTCGCAGCCAAAATTCAGTTTTAGGCACATTTAAGTTGTATGCGAGTGGTTGTAAACAAAGTGATGCCACTGCTTACCAACCAGGCGAAGTCAAAGGACTTAACACACCGGTTTTGGTCATACACGACACCGCTCAAGTTCCACCCGTATGGGTAGCAGTCTCGAATACACGGTGAAGTGCTCACAATGTAGACCCAACTCGATCTTTCAAATTCACAAAACAGAGAGCAATTTCATTTTAGATCCCTTTTAATCATGGTGCTCAATGGAAGTGAATGAAATAGTGAAGAGCCATAGTTACAAGCTATAAATGAGACAGCCAAGAAGGATCTTCAAAAGCCTACACATGCTAGTGCCATTTCAGAGGTGACATGGGGAATTAAATTCAGTTTTAAAAGCTTTTATAACTTAGCTCTATTGCATATCAAGAGATCAAAGAGAGTCTAAGTTAGGCAACACCATAGACACATAAAGCACCTCAAACAGAGCATAGATTCATTATATCGGCTATAGGTATGAAGCTTAAAATGAACTATGTCACAAATGAAAATGAGATGCAAAATGCAATGACACCAAAGAAAAGAAAGAAAAGACAAATAAGAACCAAAAAGAACTATAATACACAAAGATCTTCCCTCAACTAAAAAGGGAAGCAAACACCCAACTCGCTCCGAAGGCGAGAAAATGCAGCTTGATCCAAAGGTTTTGTGAGAATGTCCGCAAGCTGGTTTTGGGTTTCGACATGCCGGAGGTCAATGTCGCCCTTCTCAAAATGATCACGCAAGAAGTGAAAGCAGACCTCAATGTGCTTGGTCTTAGAGTGAAGCACAGGATTTTTTGCCACACTAATTGCACTCGTGCTATCACAAAGCAGAGGCACCTTAGTAAGCTCAAGACCAAAATCTTTCAAAGTGGCAATCATCCAAATCAACTGCGAGCAACAGCTAGCCGCAACAACGTACTCAACTTCGCACGTCGACTGTGTCATGCTAGACTGTTTGCGAGAAGACCAAGATACCAAAGAAGACCCGAGAAACTGGCAACTCCCAAAAGTGGACTTTCGATCAAGACGACAATCGGCAAAGTCGGCATCAGAATAACCACAAAGCTCAAGAGTGGAAGAGGTGGAATACCAAAGTCCAAATTCGGGAGTGAAGCGCATGTACCTCATGATACATTTCAGTGCCTGCTTGTGCGAAGTCCGTGGGGACGCTTGAAAGCGTGCACACAAGCAGACGACGAACTGAATGTCCGGCCGAGTCGCTGTTAAGTACAGAAGCGACCCGATCATGCTTTGGTACTCCGTCTAATCCACCGCCTCTCCTTCCTCGTCCGCATCCAAGGCAGTCATAGTTGACATGGGCGTCGAGAGGGGCTTTGCCTCGCCCATGTCAAACTTCTTCAAGATATCCTTTGTGTACTTGCCTTGGTGCACAAACGTCCCTTCCCGGGTTTGCTTGATTTGCAACCCAAGAAAGAAGGTCAACTCTCCCATCATGCTCATCTCAAATTCCCTGCTCATAATATCTGCAAACTTGGCAACAAGAGCATGAGAAGAACCACCAAAGATGATATCATCCATGTATATTGGACAAGGAGAGTGTCTTTGCCTTCCTTGAGGAGAAACAACGTCTTATCTAATGATCCCATTTTAAAACCCCTAGCAAGCAAAAAGGTTTTTAGTCTATCATACCATGCTCTAGGTGCTTGTTTCAAACCATACAACTCTTTGTGAAGTTTAAAAACATGGTTTGGAAACTTGGGATTTTCGAAACCGGGAGGTTGTTTAACATAAACTTCCTCCTCTATGTAGCCATTTAAGAAAACACTTTTAACGTCCATTTGAAAATGTTTAAAACCCTTAGAAGCCGCAAAATCTAGAAGGATTCTAATGGCTTCTAAATGAGCTATGGCAGCAAAGGTTTCCTCATAGTCTATTCCCTCCTTTTGACAAAAGCCTTGAGCTACCAACCTAGCCTTGTTGCGCACTACCACCCCATCCTCACTTTGTTTGTTTTTGAAAACTCATTTGGTACCTACGGGGTGGCAACTAGGTGGTAGAGGAACTAAGACCCAAATGCGGTTTCGCTCAATGTTTTCTAACTCCTCATGCATGGCATTAACCCAATCTGGATCCATCAAAGCATGTCCAACGTCCCAGGGCTCAAAAGAAGCGACAAAAGCCGAATGAGCAAAGTGAGAGATATAGGACCTAGACCGCATGACTCGACGGTCAATGTCGCCGATGATGTTCTCCGGCGGGTGCTGCCACTGGATGTGGCGGGGAGCCTGCCTGGACGAAGTGGCCTCACCCTCGACAGCAGTTGGAGCTCCCTTAGGTGCAACGGGCACTAACTGAGGAAGCTGCTCGAATTGCCCCCATGTAGTGGAAGTAGTCGGATCGGGACCGTGAGCCGAAGTGGACGTCGCAGGGTTGACAGGGGCAGCCAGTGGAGTTGGCTCAGGATCACCCCAATCGGCGTCGTCCTGCTCCTCCTCCACAAAGATGCTAGTGTTCACCTCATCATCACCTGCAAGCTCAAAAGCAGTGGAAACACAGGGCATAGTCTCATCGAAGGTAATCTCACAAGTCTCCATTACTCGGTTAGTCTCAAGGTTAAGTGCACGATAAGCACGAGAGTGAGTAGAATAACCAAGAAATATACCGTCAGAAGACCATGATTCAAATTTATCAGACTTACCGCCCTTTTCGAGGATGAAGCACCTGCACCCAAACACCCGTAGGTGACTTACCTTGGGTGGTCTCCCAAATCGCAACTCATAAGAAGTCTTTTTATTGAAAGCTCGGAGAAAAATGCGATTGGAAACATAGCAAGCAGAACTGAGTGCTTCGGCCCAATACCGCCTAGGAGTCCTATGCTCATCGAGCATAGTCCTGGCCATCTTAACAAGGGTCTGATTCTTGCGCTCAACAACACCGTTCTGCTAGGGAGTGTGAGGTGAGGAAAACTGGTGATCAAGACCCAAAGAAGAGCAAAGAGTTGCAAAGTGGGCATTCTTGAATTTTGTGCCATTGTCACTGCGTATAGCTCTCATGGCATTCTTAGGTACCTCATTTTGCAATCTCAAAATCAAATCACGCACATTCACAAAAGCCTCATCTTTACTCTCCAAAAAGAACACCCAAGAATACCTCGAGTAGTCATCAACAACTACAACCACATACCACTTCCCTCCTTCCGACCTAACCCGAGCTGGACCAACTGTGTCCATGTGTAAGAGCTCGCCAGGTAGTGAGGTCATAATTTGAGTTACAGGAGGATGGGAAGCAGCAACCATCTTACCATGTCTGCAAGGATGGCAAACTAAATCCTTCTCAAACTTTAGCTTTGGCAATCCTTGGATAAGGTTCATTGAGCTAAGCCTTGCAAGCAAGTCAAAACTCAAATGTCCCAATCTCCTATGCCACTTCCAAAGCTCGGAAGAAGAACCGGCAAGAAGACAACGAGAAGGTCCGAAAGAGATAGAGAAAACCGCACGAAAAACCTTTCCGAAGGGCAAAATCCTACAAACAAGCTCACCACGAGAGTCCAAAATCCGAGACAAGTTTGGCTTAAAACTCATTTCAAAACCGTCTTCAAGGAGTTGTGAAACCGAGAGAAGATTGAAATGCAAATTTGCAACGAAAGCAACATCCTTGAGGACAAAAGATGAATTGAGTCGGATGGACCCCCGGGAGACAACCTTACCTTTACTCTTGTCCCTGAATGTAATGTACTCGTGTGGCGCACGGGGTCAAAGCTGGAGAACCACTTGGCACTTCCGTTCATATGGCGTGAACATCCGGAATCTACAAGCCAAGTCTCCTCCAGTCCTCCTTCCTACATCAATAAAAAGACATAGGGTGAGCAAACAGATCAACACTAGGGTTAGTAAACTGTGAAGGATACCAATGTTGTCCCACTTGCCCAAAGAATGGGTTAGGAGAAAAACCAAACATCTCCTGCCCCATGGGAGGATAGCGATCACCACGATAGGGAAAACGTGGTTCGCTAGCGAAGGGTGGAGTAAAGCCACCGCCACGAGGCCCGTAGTCGTATGGGTCACGACCGATACCCCGCCGGGCACGACCACCACGTGGTCTCACCTCCTGAGGCCTAGCACCTTGAGGTATTGTACCTCTAGGCCTAGAATTGCGCCTCTGAACTTCTGGTTCACGCACCCCAACTCTTGGGTGGTACATGTCCCGGTTGTTCAACTCAACCTGCCTCCGATCATCTCTCTTCCTCCTAAAGCAAAACTCAGCCAAGTGCCCATCCCGCTCACAATACTCACAATGGTACCTCACCACACTCTTGGTAGACACTCTCTTGTTGGGTTGGGTGGCTCTAGCTTTCTTAGGAAGGGGGTCACTAGAGATGTCGGGCAAAGTGTCAAGTGGGTTCCGAAGGTGGTTCGGTTTTGGAATCCACACTTGCTTCTATGGAGTGGTTTTGGGTGGCTCTTCAAACACACACCATCTCTCACAGGTAGCTGGGTAGGGTCGGTAGGCTTAGGTGGGGAAAACTTGGTAAACTTGGGAGGTGTGGTGGGTTTCTCACTCATGCTCAAGCCACTACACTCACCGATCTTACCAAACATGCTATCGTCCTTCCCACCTATATCAAAGCCTAATCCCGTGCTGCCAGCCCTTTTGCATTGGCTAAGCATCATCGCCAACTGCGGCTCTCGGCAAGACACCCAGCTCAAGATGTACCGAAGGTATGTGTTTTCTTCCTCGGTACGCATCTTGTCGTGTCTGCACGACGCAATCTCAAGCTCCAAAGCCTCAAAGCGATCCGACTCTCTAGTGCTATCTGAGCTGAGCTTCTCTAGCACAGCAATCCTAGCATCTGTTTGTGTCAGCTCAGAACGAAAGCCTAAGCAAGACTTGCACGCACCAAGTAAGCTAGGCCTAGCTTTCAGCTCACTGACCTCCTCAAGTAGAGTGCCATACTTGTCCTAGAGAGTGACAAGATTAGACATGTGAATGGCGCAAGCATCACATTCTACCTCCTCGGTAACCACCACTTATGCCTTAGCAAACTCTAGCTCATGAAGCGTGCTAAGGTACTTTGCCTTAAAATCATTCCTCTCGCACGCAGCACGCTTGAACAAAGCATCCTGACTCATCAAGGCGTCATTTAGAGACTCAAGCTCAAGAGAGAGGGATTCGATGGTGGGTGATACCTCGGGTGTGTCGGAGTCGTAGTCGTAGTCGGGACCATCTTTGCGTTTGGCGACCTTGCCTTCTTCAATCGCCATGGTGCAAAAACCACCGTGCTTGGCGTCAGCGTAGAAGCATAGGTCGTTGAACTTGTCCTCAACCTTTCCCTTCGACTCATCCTCGCTTGAAGAAGCACCTCCGTCGGAGGAGGCATTGATGTCGCTGAGGGAGGCGAGGAAGGCTCGGTGCTTGGCCTTCACCTTGTCGATCACCTTCTTGGAGGACCTTCGGTTGTAGCCACCCTTGGGCTTGTGCTTGTCCTCGAAGTGGTGCTCGCGCTTGTCCTTACGCTTGGTGAAGTCACCCGCAGCTTTCTTGGGGCAGTTCGCGATGAAATGATCCTCATCACTGCAACGGTAGCACCCCTTGGCCGAGCCACCACGTCCTCGGTTCAAACGTTTCTTGTGAAACCGAGAGAACCTAGTGATGACTAGGGCCAGCTCGTCATCTCCAAGGGCCTCCACTTGCTCCTCTGTCATAGACATCAAAGACAAAGCGAACAAAGAGTGTGAAGGGTCAAAGGAGGAAGAAGACATACCACCGGGGCCAGAAACCAACGCCATAGAGGGTTTTGACGGGTTTTCAAGCTTGGCCCGGGTCTGGTAGTCAATCTCCGAGGACTTGAGCTTGCTGAACTGGTCGTCCATGGTCAGGGCATCATAGCCCGGTGACTCCTAAATGGCAGCCACCTTCATCTCCCACACCTTCCGATCAAGAGCATGCAAAAGCTTGATAGCCATCTCATGATCATCATAAGGCAAGTTGGCTCGATTAGCACACATCTTGTTGATGATAGATTGGAAGCAAGTGAACATCCCATCAACAGATTCGCCAGCCAACTGAGCAAAGTTCTCGTACTCTCTACGGTACGTGTCGAAGAGTCTGGACTTGATCTGAGGGTTGCCCTCATGATATCTCAAGAGTGTTTGTCAGATCTCCCGTGCCGTAGTGAGACTTGAAACTCGTTCAAACTCAGGAAGAGACAAGCAAGAGAAGAGAATGCTATGGGCTCTTGCGTTTGACGCATGCTCCGAGATTTGGAGGTCGGTGATCTGAGCTCCAAGAACCACGTAGTTCTCATTCTCACAAATCTCCCAAAACTTTGTATCAAGCCCTTGGAGGTAGGCGTACATGCACACCTTCCAATAGGCAAAGTTGGTTCCATCGAAGTAAGGAGGTTTACCAGCACCTCGCTCCATGTCGCCTTCGCGGATCAAGAACTGTGTAAGGTGGATTGATCCTTAACCGGCTCTGATACCAATTGAAGGACCAAGAACAATGACCAGAGCGGGGGGGGGGGGTGAATGGGAGCCTCAAATTTCTCTTGAAATATTCGGACCACTCTTCCCAAAAACCAAACCCAGTTGCTGGGTGCTCAACCTCCCCCGAGCAACGGGAGGGGGGATTCAGATGAAAACGAACAAATGAGAGCTCACCGGCAGTGGAGATTAAGATCGAGAGATCAAGTATTTGATTATAGAAAACACATAGACGAACTGGAGACCGATAAACGACTTACTAAACACGTTTTGTAAAAAGACAAGCAACAAACAAACACCACAACAATCAAAGCCCGTCAAGTTGATTAAGAAAAAATTATAAATTCACTTTTCCTATACTATATTTGTGCAAACTCGAACTAATCTTAGAAAATTTTATATCAACATTGGAAATATTTATTTTATTCAGTGTTTTCTAAGCACACCCCAAAATAGGAAATTTCGGGTCTGACAACGGGACTGGGCCCAGGCCGGCCGGCCTAGGGGTGGGGCCGGTCAGCCACCCTGGCGGGTTCTCAGCCCCCGCCGCCTCATGGAGTCTTTTTAAACCTTCTAGATGCTTCCCACCTAGGTTTCCTTGTCCGATACGTTAGATCTCGTTTGGTTGTAGTTGTATCTTAATTCCAATTGCTATTTTCATGTTTTAATCCCTATAGAGTTAGAATTCACCAAAACTGTGGAATATTGTCAGTTTAAACCCTATTCTATCATGGTAATTGCTTTTATATCCTTTTTCATGGTTTAATTGATGGTTTATAATATGAGTTAATTACCATCAACAAATATAGAGTTGGATCATAGTGCCTTAGGGTTAGGTGATTTGCTAGTGTATTGGGGGCAATTTGGGCATCTGTAATAGCCCCCATTAAATAAGGATGAAGGTGCCCCAATCACCCTCACCTCTGGCATTTGTCATTTCCTCCTCCAACCTATCTCTCTAGGTCTCTCCCTCTCTCTAGTTTTTCTTGCTTGAGGTCCATGAATGATTTTGTGGGTCATCGTGTAACTAGAAGATCTACGGGAATAGAGGTAGTTCCCTTTTCGTGCCTTGGTGGCATCGATTTGTGAGATGCTTGTACGTGTTCATGTTCATCACATTTTTGCATTTTCCCCGTCAACGGTTTTCGATCGAGATCCCTCTATACTTGATCTTTTTGCAAACCGTTTGTTGGAGCTTGTTCTATGAACCCTTGTGAAGGTTTCTACCAAAAGAATTGAATTGGTTTAAGGTGAGCACATAGATAAGGTGATTTTTGTGTTTCCGACCCGTTATTTTTATCCTCGGATTTTGATTGACACTAGATTTTGTGAGGCATGAAAGGCTATGATCTTCATGGAGTAGAATCTTAGTTACCTTGAGAGCTTGCTCACAAAATTTGGGATCAATCGAAGATGAGACATAAGAACTCGGACGAATTTTCTGCAAATCAGATCCATTTCAGGGCCATTAGAATTCACCAAAACTGTGGAATATTGTCAGTTTAAACCCTATTCTATCATGGTGATTGCTTTTATATCCTTTTTGATGGTTTAATTGATGGTTTATAATATGAGTTAATTACCATCAACAAATATAGAGTTGGATCATAGTGCCTTAGGGTTAGGTGATTTGCTAGTGTATCGGGGCAATTTGGGAATATGTAATAGCCCCCATTAAATAAGGATGAATGTGCCCCAATCACCCTCACCTCTGGCATTTGTCAACTCAGACGATTTTTGTGCAAATCAGATCCATTTCAGGGGCATTAGACGCGCCAGGATTAACATCTGGATGCATCCGGATAGTGAATCTTGAGCACCAAACACATCTGTTGTGTTGGATCGGACGCGCCTGGCACGCTAGTCCTGCATCTGGTCGTTTCAGCCTCAGCACCTGACGCGTCTTGTCCAACAGGGTCAGAGTTTGGTGCTTTGTGCAGAATTGTTTATTTGTATGTTTCTCTTTCGTCCAGACTCTAAATCGAGTTCTACTTGTTGTGTTGGATTTGTATCTTTGCAAGAAACTTGTCATAGTACTTTTGTGACTAGTTCACCTAAGTATTTTGGTTAGAGCTCTTGCTTCTTCTTTATGCAAAGTAAAGAGCTTACCTCTTGGAGTTCCATCTCGAGTTTTAGACTCTTGGTAGATCTGTTGTATCTCTTGGTCATCACCAAGGGTATTCACTCATTATTCTTGGATCATGATCTTACTGTATTTGTGTGGTTGCCTTTTCGGCATTGAATTTGGGACAATGGTTTGGATATTTTCAAGTGAAATTTGAGGCTGTCATTCACCCTCCTCTAGTCGTCGTCTTGGTCCTTCAATGTTAGATGTGGCCTAAGAAGCATTTGGTGGCTAAACAGAAAAGGAAAAAGAAAGAAAACAAGAAGATCATTTTGTAGAATCTCTTAGGGGTGCTGTACATAAGTTTCTAGTTTGAAGTAATGCTGAAGTTAGTCGTACCTTAATTGCTGATGTGGATCCCAATGAAAATGATACATATAGGAGCAAAGTTTAGATTCAGAAGCTGATATGATGTAAGTAATGCTTATTATTTGTGCTATATACTTCAATCTTTATATTAAAAATAGTTTAACGTGTTCCAAAAAAATAGTTTAATAGACCTTTATCTTCTTGCTTGTCAAGGGCCCTTAAAATTATAGAGCTGGCTCTATGCAATATATTAGACAAATAACCATTATGAATACAGGGTGCAAATGCACCACCTAAAAAAATACAAATAACAATGATTTGTCTATGCACCTACAAAGCAAATGCATCACCATCTAATTTCCTCTACCTTCACCACTGGTAAAATATATCAATAAAAAATAGACAATGTTCATCATCGGTGTCGGGTATAGGATTGACAAGTAGTGATCCTTATCCTATCACTGCTGATCTGGGAACCTACGGTGATAGGGAAGCCCATCAGTGCTAATTACTCCTTCTACTGGATTCAATTCCGGCAGTGATGTCGGGTGACCTGATTATGATCTAGGGATCTGGATTCTGGAGTACTGGGACGTAAGAACCAGCTAGCTGCTTAGGTTACACTGTTGACATCCAAAATTTTCACGCACAAAAAATACCAAGCGGAACAAACCATCTAATCCGAATGCCATGTCCTAATTAGTTCCACTCACACTTTTTAATTAAATGTACGTCGTTATAATAAACTGTTTTGTTTTTTTAGGCAAATTAATTAAATTATCATATTATATCATATAATAAACGACTAAACACGTTACATATTTAAAACAGAGAGAGTACCACTTCAGGAATAAAAGTATAAAACTGAATTTCAGTAAACGGGAGGGAGTTTGTCATAACCAATAATCCAAACCACAAGAATGATCCCGCTTCATAAGCAGGCCGATCTATGGGGTGGGGTGTTTGGAATTAAACCAGGCCCATAGGTGGCCCCAGGGATACTCAGTTGGGCCAGTGGGTATCTCTCAAAAAAAGTTGGCCCAGTGGGTAGTGGGGGGCTTCCCTTGATTTAGACGCAGGTACAAGTGTTGATTCCACTCCAAAAAAAAAAGGTACAAGAAATCAGAGGGGGAAAAGGCTCTATATGTTTCATCGACATAAGTATAATGTACCTCTCAAAAAACACAAGTATAATGGAAATTCCTTCCTTCCCTCAATTATGAAAACTTTTCCTGCCAACAGAAATTGGTTTCAACTGTCATTTCGCCTTTCCAGAAAGCATTCCGATCATTAGTGAAAGTATTCTAAAGAAATGGAAAATTTACATTATAAATAGAAGTTCCCATAAAAAATAATTACTTCAATACTCACTACTTATAGAATTATACGATTTAACGTCACTATTAATTTAGTGGTACGCAACATGCCTATTAAGTATCAACTGTGAGACTATGATGACTTTGTTAATATCAAAATCCGTGTGTGGATCCACAATGTATTTTTTTTAAAAAACAATGTGCTGTTCTCAAGACGACAAAAGCTTAGACAAGCAAGGATGATGATGACCACCGTGGAAAAGAAGACTACAAAAGACATAGACAAAATATTGTATTTTCTTAATTTTGGGTTTTCTATTTTTTATTTGGAAAAAAACATGTGGTGCCAAAAATTTACATATCAATTTAGCTCCTTACCGGAAAATAAAAAAAGCCAGTGTTTAATGTGGAATTAAACTGGCGCCTCTGTCAAAAAAGAAGAAACAGAAATTGCGACCTTTTCATGTAACTGATTCGGATTTGTTCACATGCTCCGGCCAGCTTCAAGCACTACTCCCAAATGTATACTTCTTCTATTCCAAAAACGAATTCAACTAACTATGAATTACGTACTCACGGCATTATCCAAACTGAACATGGATCACACAACTGACAAGCACAAATCCGGCCGGCCCTCACCAATAAGGAACCCAGCAGTGTGCATCAGCAACGTAACTAAAAGTCGCATCAAGCATTTTTTTATAATAATTTCTCGTGTTGCTGTCTTGATTGCCAAGCTAGGAATGAAGGAGCTCAGCACATGTACGACAGACGTTGAAAAGAAAAGGTAAGCGAACGAGGCCTTAAGCATCTTCTAGAATCTTTTTGTCTCCAAAATTATCGAGAGAGATGAATGGAAAATAATAAAAAAAATGCTCTCTCAAAAAACAGAAGTCTTTGTATATAGGAGTATCTTCTCCTAAAATACTGTAGTTTTTGCCAAGTGGGCCGGACAAACAATATATGCATGACGTTTGGTAGCAGCAGCTGCGCATAGTGCTGTGCTGTATCATGCATCCGGAGTCGACGGAGAGCTTGAGCTTGTTGTAAAGGATTCGCGGCAGCTCAGTCGTCGGACAGTACTACTAGTAGCTAAACTCCACTAGTATAGAACAGAGATTTCCAAAATCGACTTTAGTCTCGGTGGAAATTGCGCTCGAGCCCTAGTTGGTAACACCAACCGGGACTAAAAGTCCTCTCTCAACGGCTTATTGGCCAGACATTGTCAGGGGGGACTTTTAGTCCCGGATGTGTGGGGGGGGGAGGGACTTTTAGTCCCGGTTGGTGTGTTACCAACCGGGTAAGACCTTTAGCCCCGGTTTAAGGCACAAACCGAGGCTAATTCTTGGCCTTTAGTCCCGGCTGGTTCTATGGACCGGGATTAAAGGTCCCCTCCCCCTATTTGAACTCTCTTCCTCCCCCTGTCCGAGCCCGAGAGCTCATTTCTTCCCCTCTCTGTTCTTACTCTTGTTCTTGGTGTTCTTTATTGTTCTTCATCTCCTCTTCGGTCATTGCTTCATTTGAACACTTCTACGTCTTCATCGACTCGTTGAAAGGTTATTATCTTCAACCTCTCATGTTTTAGCCGCAACATATATTATTTCTTGTTCTATATATAATTTTTCTTTATGATTATTACTCTTTTTTTACCATTTTAAGCTTCATTCACTTGACATTGTTTGAATAGTTTGAACAAGGCAACTAAAACTAGTATTCTAAGTATACACCTTTCATTTCTAGGGTATTATATGTTCCACATTTCAAGATTAGTTTAGCTTAGTTTGAGAAATTTATGGTGGATTGTTCTTGATTTATATATATGCCACTTGAGCTCAAATAATTATATATTTAGATGAATAAGGTAGCTACATAGAATACTTTAGTTGTCTAAATGGCACATTTGATGATTTTAGAGAAATGTAAATTTTAGTTGTTTTATTTTCTTTGTTTAGAATATAAGGAATTTATAATATCTAGTTTGAAAAATGAGTATAGAGAGTAGATGACAACTGCTTCGGGACACTCGGCCTCTGATCGTGTTCCAAAGCGACTAACGTCAGACCTCCCTCTCATTACCTATGGCAAGTGTATGCAAAAGATTGTGAAAGAGTACCGAGTGGGGAAGCCGGGGCCCAACAACTGTTGGATCTTCTATAAGTGTCCAGATCGCAATGTGAGTTATATATTTGGTCACATTTGATGGTTATGGTTAATTTGTATCTATATTTCCTGATGATTTTGAGTAAAAGTGTTGATTTTTTATTTCTATTTTCAATGGATGGCACTGGATGCCGCGGCTGGTACTGGAGGAAAGAGTACGTTACACACGTCGCGAAGGCTACGAAGGCTGATGAGGCAGTGAGCCATCTCAAAAAGTTTGTCGATGCTGAGCAGACGAATGATGATTTATCTGTTTTAGTTGGATTGGTCGGAGATGCTACTGAAGTGCATTTTAGGTTTTCTGTTTATGGTGCTAGTGGTCTTAGCATATGCTATGTCGAGGATTTCATAGAGCATACATTAGTATTTATGACGCGGAAATGACACATGATGGTTTCCATCTCGATCATGTTATTTTAATGGAGACGACCTTTCGTTCGGTATTTTATAATTTCATTTTTTGACCAAAATGAGAAATTTAATTATGTTTTGGGTCATATAATGCAGACGATGACACACGATTGGATGTACAATGTAGATCGCCGCTCCAAACAGTTCTTGATGGCGTGCATGATTTCTTAAGAGCGGCTGAGGCAAACAAGCAGGATGTTAATTTCATGTGTTGTCAATGCACCTTGTGCAAGAATTTGAAGGAATATTCTAGCTCAAGGACTGTTCACTCACACTTGTTGAAGTCGGGTTTCATGTCAAACTATATTTGTTGGACCAAGCATGGAGAAACCGAAATTATGATGGAAGAAGACGAAGAAGAGCAATTGGACCCTGAAGACATTATTGCTCAATATGGTGACTTCAATGATACTGCAATGGTAGAAATAGAAGAAGAGGGAGGGGCAGGGGCAGAGGACACACTCTCTGAAGATGATTGTCTTGGTGAAGTCATTCGTGATGCACAAAGAGATTGTGAAAATGAAAAAGAGAAAGGTAAGTTAGACCACATGCTAGAGGATCACAAGAAACTACTATACCCGAGCGTCGAAGATTGACAAAATAAGTTGGGTACAACACTAGAGTTGCTACAATGGAAGCAAAAAATGGCATATCCGACAAGGCATTTGGGCAATTACTCAAGATTAATAAAAAGATGCTTCCGAAGCCTAACGAATTATCTGCCACTACGTATGAAGCAAAACAGGTCATGTTCCCTCTGGGATTAGAAATCTTGAAGATACATGCTGTCCTAATGACTGCATCCTGTACCGTGGCAAGGACTACGAGACTTTGGATAAATGCCCCGATGTAAAGCGTCGCAATATAAGATCATGCGAGATGACCCTGGTGATGTTGAGGGCGAAGAGCGTCCTAGGAAGAAAATCCTGCCAAAGTTAATGGTATGCTCCTATAATACCACGCCTGAAACGTCTGTTCAGAAACAAGGACCATGCAAAGTTGTTGCGATGGCACAAAGAAGACCATAAGGCAGACAACATGTTGAGACACCCTGCTGATGGTCCCAGTGGAGAGCAATTGACAAGAATTCCCAGAGTTTGCAGAAGACGCAAGAAACTTAAGGCTTGGTTTGAGCACGGATGGTATGAATCCTTTTGGGAGCAGAGCAGTATCATAGCACTTGGCCTCTTACTCTATGTATATACAAACTCCCGCCATGGTTATGCATGAAGCGAAAGTTCATTATGATGCCTGTCTGATCCAAGCCCGAAGCAACCTGGCAACGACATTGATGTCTTCTTGAGGCCCTTAGTTGAGGAACTCCTGCTTTCATGGAGCAAACCAGGTGTACATGTGTGGGATGAGTACAAACAAGAACACTTCGACCTACGAGCATTGCTGTACGTAACAATCAATGATTGGCCTGCCCTAAGTAATCTTTCAGGACAGACAAACAAGGGATATAATGCATGCACACACTGTTTTGATGACCTTGACTGTGTATATCTAAAAAAATGTCGAAGGTCATGTACCTTGGCCATCGTCGTTTTCTTCCTAAGAATCACCAAGCCAGAAAAAAAGGAAAGCATGGTAAAGAAAAAGTGAAACGAACCAAGCCTGACAACCAAACTGAGAGGAGGTACTTGATTATGGGCAAGGTTGTGCAAGTAGTCTTTGGAAAGGGGGAAGGGGGCGTACCATTCCAAAAGATGCTAATGGCCGCGCACCCATGTGGAAGAAGTCCATATTTTGGGAGCTACCCTATAGGCATGTCCTAAAGGTCTGCCACGCGATCGACGTGATGCACTTGACAAAGAATGTTTGTGTGAACCTGCTAGGATTCATGGGTGTGTATGGAAAAACCAAAGATACGCTTGAAGCACGACAAGACTTGCAAGACATGAAAGAACGAGACAACTGCATCCGAAAGACAAAATGGAGCCCTTATTAGAAGGAGGAAAAAGATGTTTGAATGTCAAAGCAGATAAGGGTATTGATTTTCCCCCAATTTAAAAAGAATTTAAAAAAATGTGTCAAAAAAAAATTCTAAATTAAAGTTATGATAGGTTAGAGAAATTGTTCCGGTTTGGGGTTAAGAGGAATTTACCCCCAAATTGGTTACCCATGTGGCTAGTGTTCCCTCAATGCAATTTTTTAGAAGGCAATGTAATGGCACTGCTTACAAAACGATGGGTTATGCTTTTAGTTTTGAGTTGGTTTTTATTTTTTTAAATAAGGGAAAACCCCTTAGCCCCGGGTAAGAGATTATTTTCCCGGTCCGTGTTTCAAAAATTTTCCCCCTTTTTGAAAGGTTTAGGGATTTAAAAAAATATGTTAAAAAGGCTGAGAAGGAAGATCCCCAAGGGCTAGGGACAAGGGGTATGATTTTTGTGTTTGACTATTTTCCCCGATTGAGATTGGTTTTCTGTAAAGCCCGAGGGGATTAGTGGGAAAGGAAATAGGGAAAAAACATAATGGTGGGGGATGATTTTTAAAAGAATAAAGTTCTTAAAATCCTTGGGTGGGCCCGTATTGAGGTACAAAGAGTTTACGATAGTTTTCAGGGAAAAATAAAGTTTGGGATTATGGGTGAACAATAAAAAATTTTGGCGTTTGGTTGGAAAAAAATTTTTGGTGATAAAGTATTGATGAAAAGTATTTGTTGGCTAAAACCATATGGCTTATTTAAAACCCTTGGATAAAGGAAAAATATTTTAACGTAGAAAGTAAAAGGAGCCCAACCCAAAAGTGGTGTCCGCATAGTGAGCCCCAAAGGAAAAAGGCCATTTTATGGCCGCATAGTTGAATTTGGGGTAAAATTTTGATAATTTAGTGTTAATGAAGGGTGAAGAGAGGAGGGGGGTAAAAAATTTGAAAGGATTTTGGGAGGAAATAGTGGCCCTGCCAATTGGGTAAAGGGAAAAAATTTTTGGGTGCGATGTGAATAGGTTTTATGAAAAAGAAGTTAAAAACAAAGAAAAGGAAAAAAAAACGATGACAAATAAATCAATGAGAAGGGTAATGTTTTTAGGGAAAAAAAATTTTGGGAATTGAGAAAAAAGAATGTAAAACTTTCAAAGGGGGATGCCCGAATTAGCCATTCAGTGGCCCAAAAATCCAAAGCACCCTTTAAATGTGAGGAATCCAGGTTGCTTTGTCATACGGGGACATATGTCAAAAAGGATACTAATGCCCCTTTATGTGTATTAAAATTTTTGGATTTGATAAGTGAATGTTATTCTTTTGGTAAAATAAAAAAAGATTAAATTTGTCAAAAAAAGTTTAGTTCTAAAAAAAAGATTTTTTGGGATTATAAAATTTGTATTAAAATTTTTATATGGGTTTTAGTGTTAAATAAAATTTTTATTTAAGGGTAATTTTGGTCCATAATTGGAAAATAAAGGGGTGAAAAAAATTTTTTTTTCTTTTAAATAATGAAAAAACTAATTTCTGTTGGTAACCAAAAATTTTTTTTTTTTAAATTAACAAAAATTTCTTTTTTTCCAAATTTATGGTTAGTTAATTTATTTATATTTAAAAAAAAAAAATTTTTTTTTTAATTTTCTAGGATAATAAAAAAAAGGAAATTTTTTGGTTTTTTTTTAAAATTTTGTGGCATGTATTTAATTTATTATGCAATTTAAAGATGAAATTTTATAAAATTAATATTAAATACCAAAAAAAAAAACCCACTAAAATTTGTTTGGCGCCGGTTGAAGCAAAAGAAACAGAAAGAAAAAAAAGAAAGAAAAAAAAAAAGAAGAAAGAAAAAACAGAAAAGAAGGAAGGAAGAAGGAAGAATAGGAAAAAGAAGGAAAAGAAAAAAGGAAAAGAAAAAAGAAAGAAAGAAATTAGAAAGAAAAAAAAATTTTAAAAGAAGAGGGGGGAAAAAGGTGAATTTAGATAGGGAAATTTGTTAGTTTTATAAAATTTTTGGGGTATATTTTTTAGTTATAAAATTTTAGTTTGCAAATGTGTATGTTTTAGTTTTAATTTTAGTCTTAGAAAATTTTATTTAGTTTTAGTTATATATTTTAGTTTAGCAAATTGATTTAGTTTAAGTTTATATTTTAGTTTAGAAAATTGATTTAGTTTTAGTTGTATATTTTAGTCTTAGCAAATTGATTTAGCAAATTATTACCCCTTTCCCATTTTGCTATATTTATATATTAAGTTTTCCCCTTTCCATTTAGCAAATTTTTGAAACCCTTTTATTAGCAAATTATTACCTCTATAAGTTTTCGACCCTTTCCATTATTGTTTATATATGCGTCTACCCAAAGTGTTACACACTTTTTTTGGGTTTACCACACACAAAAGTTTCACCCTAAACCCCTAACTTTAATTTGTTAGAGAAATATATCCCTTTTAATTATTTGTATTTTTAAATGTATAGATCTTTCTTTGGGGTTAGAAAAAAAATATACCCTAAGTGTCGGACTCTAAGTGCCAAAACCCCTAAACCCTAAGTGTTTCCCCTAAACCCAAAACCACTTTTATTACACACACAACTACTTAGTGTCACCCAAAACCCTAAACCCAAACACAAAAGACTAAGTGTCTACCCCAAGTGTGCCAAAACCCTTTAAGTGTCTCCCCTAAACCCTTTTATTAGTCACAAAAGACACTGTGTTCCCCCAAATTGTGCCTAACTCTATGTGGCTACCCTACCAAAACCTTTTATTGGGTCATACAAAAAGACTAAGTGTTTTCCCCAAGTGTGCAAAAACCCCCTAAGTGTCTACCCTAAACCCTTTTATTAGTCACAAAAAGGACACGGGGTCTACCCAAGTGGGGCCTAACTCTAAGGGGTCTCCCCGGCCCTTAAACCCTTTTTTTAGTCACACAAAAAACTACGTGTTACCCCAAGTGCGGCAAAACCCCCAAAAGTGGTTATATCAAAGTACGTGTTACACACGTATTAGCTTTTATAGTTGCAGAAATGGACGCCCGAATAACATGGGGGGAAATTTTTTGTTTTCAATGATCAACGATGGCCTGATCAAGTAGACGAGGGACACGAATCAAGTGTGCGGAATTTTCCGTACTTTGCGCCAGTTTGAGCAAAAAAAATATCGCGAAAGGGACAATGTTGTCGAGGTATTTTATATGTTTTACAAAATCAAAATAATTATAGTTGTATAATTATATTTAAAATTTTTTGGGTGTGTTACTTTAAAAAGCTGCCTACATCAACGAAAAAAACTAGGGGGAAAAAGAGGAAAAATGTACGGGGGCCTGAAGAACCCTTTGGGAAAGGATCGGAAACATTATCACGGAATTCGTTTGAGGAAACAGGGGCAGTACTTGGACCACTTTGACATGATTTGCCCCCCAACTGTGGTTCCCTTTGAAAGGGGATAGGCTTCTGATCAGTGCTCGTGAATGGCGGCAAAGGAAAGGGACTTTGTTGACATTATTTTTGTCTCTGATCGTGAAAAGGGAAAATTTAATTTGGCAAAAAAGTTCTTCCACATTTCTCGCCGATAAAGAAGATAAAGCTCTAAAGGGGGAGTTAGGGACTTTTGGCTATGAATAAGATGGCAACATATTTCCGGGCCCTGGAAAAAGGACATTGCAAAATTGATTTTATCAAGAAAAACCCTTACCCCAGATTTCAAAAAAAAAGCCTAGGGTAAAGTTGAGCTATTTTGAGAAGACTTTGTAGCTTTCCCCCACATCCAAAAAGGGTGAACACGAATCAACAGAACCAACGAATGCTCAAAAAATCAATACCATCATCACATGGGATCAGGTGGTACAAGACTGCCCTTCCCAAGTGGGAAAAAAAAGAAGAGGACCTTCTAAAATAGGGGGGAAAAAAACCAGAATCAGATGACTGGGTGAGCGCAGTAAGTGGTGGTTTTTTTTGGGCAGGGGGGGGCATTGACCCCCGATCGGGAGTTTTTCATATACCGAAGGATCACAGAAGCAGCAAGGAAACTGGTTTTCGCTCAATCTATGAGGGGCCCGGGCCCATGGTCACCAGATAGAGATAAAGATGAGCTGACATATGCCCCGGGGATGCGGAACACGGTGGGCGAAAGGGGGGGTCATGGCGCGGTGCCGTGGGGAAACATGCCTTCCCCCAAGACAAAGATACATATAGAAGCCACCCGAGAAAAAAAAGAAAAGGGGGGGGGAAGCTATGAAATTAGCATGTCGCAAATGCTTAGTGAAGCACGCGAAGCAGCTATTCAAGAAAAAGAGCGAGAAGAGAAATTCAAGCGAGAATGAGCGAGGAAATCCAAAGGAAAAATGTGTTAGCAATCAGCTGAATGCAAAGTTAAATGGATCAGTACTTTCTGTCAACAACAGCCCATCAGCCATTGAAAAGCAGTTGTGCTTCCCTGGAAATGCCTCAACTGATGATGACGCAAAGCTAGCTTCTCCCCTAGATGACATCACAGAATTGAATACACCATGTGAGTGCACATTCCAGAGGGGGCTACCACAATCATGGTGGCTACCGGTATTGTATTCCTATCATCCTACGAAGACCCAATATGCCAGGGGGCAAAAGTACCAGCTAGATATGCTCGCGTTCGGTGGATAGAGATGAAAAGGTTATCGTGATGTTAAGCTTGACATTAAAGGAGGTGTTTGGGGAGACGACTTTGGGACAAACGGAAAATTACATTTATTTTTTTGGCGCAAGGTTTTTATTTTTTTCCTGGGGCATCACCTCCTATTGTACCGTCGCCGCCTCCCCCCCTATCCCAGAGACCTAAGTCAACATTCATCACTTTTTGGTCTTTGTGTTGCGAGGGATGCTGAGGGGTGAAATGCACGACACGGCTTCCTCCCCAGAACCCCCAAAGGCGGTATCCATGCTAAAAACTCCCCCCAAAACCTCCACGACGTTCTCCAACGCCGACCCCACCCCAAAACGCCTCCAGGGACGGTCTCCAACGCCGCCAG
The DNA here is from genome assembly GCA_022036555.1 of Microstegium vimineum. Lineage (NCBI taxonomy): Eukaryota > Viridiplantae > Streptophyta > Magnoliopsida > Poales > Poaceae > Microstegium > Microstegium vimineum. The sequence goes on along the minus strand of CM039128.1, from coordinate 13,022,286 downwards.
ACGGTCCCCCAACGCTGACACTTGCCCCCCCCTCGCCAAAAAAGGGGGCCCGCCACAAAAGAAAAGGGTGTGGGGGCCCCCCCAACCAAAAAAAAAGGGACAAGCTACAAGGAAAGTTTTTGGGTTAAGTTTCCCTCAGAAATTTCCCGTCTGAGATGACTGAAGAAGAAATATCGGCTTCAAAAAAGGGGCCGTTTGTTGTTTGACAATTCAAGAAATTTAAAGACGACGCAAAAGAAAAGAAAGAAGCAAAAAAGCCGTTTTATTTAATCAATCAGCTCTAAGGCAAGAGTTGGAAAAAAAAGAAGACAAAGCTACGTGTGCTCAAAAGAAATCTCCAATATGGACTAGGGACCGTACTCTCAAAAAAGGAATTTTACCGAGAGGAAAAGGGGCGGGGGAAAGGGGGGCCCCACAGCTGGGGGAATAATCAAAGCAATCAGTCCCCCCGTAGTTTTTGGGTATAAATTATGGTTCAAACATGAGCGTGCTAAAAGGGACTCAGTGGCCTCAAGGTCAATTATGATGGATTGAAAGATTTCTTGAAAGGAGCAATATATCCGCGGCCCTCAATTTTACGGAAATGCACTAGTGAAAATTTCCCAACTGCAGTCGATGAGTTCAAGAGAATTTTATTTTGTGGCAAAAGTCTGTAAAACCCCATCGGCCCTCGGGATTTGGTAGCAAATGCGCAAGTTAAACCGTGGTACATGGAGGCATTTCCAAAAAAACCCAGATGACGATGCATTTGCGTCAGAATTAGACAAAAAAAATTACTTTCAGGGCGTTTGACCTTATATTTTTTCCCCTTTATAGTGAGCTCCACCAACTATCCCCCCCACATGGACGCTCTGGGACAAATCTTTGTTTAAAGCTGCTACTATCTGAAATGTTTTTCTTTTTTTTAGTAATCTAAATATAGCAATATGTATATGTTTAGGGCAAACTACCCTGAAAAATATATATGAAGATTCTTGATTTTAAATGCTCAAACGTAAGGGAGACAGGGAAATTGGTTTTATTGATCCATAAAATATATTCTCGGATCCAAAACTCCCGCAAACAATGCATACCTCAAACCGGGGGAGGGAATTTGGAGGTTCTTGGTCAACCAAAAGACCGGGGGAATATATACTCTTCCCATAAAAAACTTTGGGTGAATGTTGTTATGTTTGCACAATTTATCTTATTATTACTAAAATTCAACATAAAGTTATATATGTTGACTCTATAAAAAAATGCGGGTTTTCACTAGTTACTATAGTATCGTATGAGAAGAAGTGCATATGTAATTTTTTTGACTCATTGAAAAAACCACCGGGAGATTACCAAGATATGATAGAAATTATCAAGAGGTAGTTTGATCTTTAAATATGGATTCCTGCTTTTTTAATACACTGAAAGATTTAAATTTAAAACAAATTGATCCAATTACTGAGCATGGTTTGGGCTTGGGTTGCCCCAAAAACCCCACCCCGGGAAACTAGAAGAGACCTACAACGTCCCCCGTTTTTCCCTGTAACTTCTACTAGCTCTCGTAATCTGTTACCTTAAATTATCATGCTTTAAAATTGCGTATGATGACGATTTGGGAATCTTTCATATCTTTCAGTGGATTCTAAGGCGCCACAAGGCAATAATCCGTGTGGATAAATGTTTGCAGGTACCTCATGGTGTATGCAAGAAAAACTCTTATAGAAAATTTAAAAAAATTTTAATATGTATATTAATACATCCCCCTTTTTTTATTTGTTGCTATTAACTAAATTTATGGGATATTTAAAAATTTTTTCTTTATTAAAACAAATTGAAGACGCTTTTGGGGTTTCAGCAACAAGTGATGCAAGAAGGGCCGCCCCAAAGGGAAATTTAAGAGGGCAAATTTTCTGGATTTTTTCTTTTAAAAAAAGGTCAAACTGGAGGCGCCCTTTTATTTCGACCCGGCCCTCCCACTCAAGCCAAATCAAAACGAACATTTTGTTGATATTTTTAAATGGCGGGGGAGCGTTTGTGTCTTAAGTCAAGTAAAAATGGATAATATGTAAATTTTATGTGCTTTTATATATTATACTTTTAGAGTTTTTATGTTTTTTTTTTGTGTTTTAAAGCTTGAAACTAAAAAAGTAAGTGCGTGAATACATATATTAGCAACAAATACATGTATTGGAAGCGTTTGGGAAAACACAATTAGAAAAACCCAATTAATTGGAAAACCAAAATAAGAAATCCCAAAAAAAAAAAAAAGGATCTTTGCCCCCCCTTTATTTAATTTCCAACCGGGGCTTAAAAGGGGGCTGCCAGAGTGGCCCGTCTACGCCACCCGGCGCACCCCGGCTAAAGGTCGGGGCAAACCCGGGGGTAAAGAAGAGACATTTAGTCCCCAAACCTTAGCCTCGGTTTTGACACTAGGGCTAAAGGCCCCTTTCGTTCCGGGGCCCAAAAACAGATAGGCTTCGGTCTCGCGTGCGGAACGTGCCGGTCCCCGGCGTCATCTAAACTCCAAGTGGCGAGTTTTCCCTGCCGTTTGTGTTTCAGTTTAGCTGACGCAAACGCTTGGGGGCACCTTGTTGACTGCCCAGCGATTCCCACCGAATTGACCGTAGTGAATGAAGTGGGTCGACTCATTCTACTACTTGGTGAGTTTAGGAAGTAATGGGGGGTTTCACCGTCGGTACGGGGACGGCCGGGGTTTTCCGATGCATGCAGAATTTAAGGCAAAGTACTGTATGAGTGCATTAATAATTTTGACGCCCAAAACTAGCGCTAAATGCATGTTCAGAGGCTGCGAAAGACGTGGGGTGGCAGGGGAAAGACGGCCCAAAAAAGGGTTTGGGTTTTTTGGGTTTAATGGAACAATTCCAGGGCAAAAAAGCCGTTCCCCGTGGGGGGACTCCGAGAGAAACTAGTCTATTCATGGGAGACCGCCGCCCCGGGAGACGCGTTGTTCCCCCGGGGAGGCGACCCAAACCCAAAAAAAAACCCGTATCGGTGAACCCTGAACCGGTCCGCCGCCCCCCCCGGCCCCCTTTGCGGGGCAGGTACACGAGTGGGAAATTTTCCCCGATTCGTCAACGGTGCGTTTGGGGGTGCTTCGCGGGGTTTACGCTTTCGAGGGATGTTATTGCTGTGCATTTCCGGAGCAAAACGTTTTGAGATATTGCTTATCAAAAATTCGTTTCTAAGTGTATTCTTTAACTGTGAGTTTTATTTGAGATATAGAAAAGTGTTTCTTCGTTATTAGGTATCCCATATAGTAAGATAAATATAATAGTGGCAAAACAAAAAAAAGCCTTTCGTCTGTGCGTTTTTTTCCCACTGCTTTTTTTTTTGTTTTTTTTAAAAAATTCCTTTGGCAGAAGACGAGGGCCCCACAACCCAAACCCAAATCAAACAATAAAATTTAAAAAAACACCCCCGTTACAATACGGTGGCCCGGGGTTCGTGGGCTTTTCGTCCTCGATCCAAAAAATTTTCGCCCTCCCACACAGATTTGTCAACGGATGGGGGTAAAGCTTTGCACCCCAAGCATGCATGTTCCGATCAAAGTGTGTTTGACTCAGTCGTTCATAAAAACGTACTCTACTCTGCTGCTTTAATGGGGGACGCACCCCGGGGGTTAAACCCGATGCCTTGCCGGCCCCGGCGAGGGCAGGTGACCTACTCCTGGGCTATAGCTTCTTTTGCAAGGTCTCGGGCCTTCAACCCGTTCTGGCAGTGATCAAAATTTGACACGTATTTACGTTGTCGTCTCCTCCAGTCCCCCGTGGGGGCCCAGCTTTTTTCCGGGGCTTTTATTCATTCCGTCCCCGTGTGGACGACACCCGGGCCCCCTCTTTAATTTCCCCCAATTCATCGATTTGAGCCCTTCTTCTTATCCTGTAAAAATCCAGGGTTCAAACTCGTAAAAAATTCTTTTTGAATACAATTCTCACGGGCCTGTTTGCGTTTGTTGTGTTTTTCCTGCCCCCCAAAAACTTGTTTGCATACGACGGGGACTAGGGCCCCTGCCTTTTAAAATTAAAAAAATTTTTGGTTTGAAAAAAAAAAAACCTATTCATTCTTTTACTAAGGAATATTGTTTCCTTTTAAAATTTGTTTTTTGTATTACTTCGTACTTCGCCAACCTTTTGCTCCAGAAAGATCTTAAAAATTTTCTAAGATACAGAGGTGTTAGAAACCAAGAACGATATCGAAAAACCCATCAACAACAAAATTGTTGGTAATATTGACACCAATAATGGCCCAAAAATTAAGTGCATAACGGACTCCCCATTATGTTTCTATCGTCAAAAATGGAAAAAAAAAAAAGACATACTTGGATCATACATTCGAGTCAAGAAAACGTTTTTTTCGAGTCTGGACCCAGCCAAAACCCAAAATAGCCCGGGTTCCCCAAAAATGCGAGGCCGGTTTTTTCAACCTTTTCAAATTCAAAATGAACTGCACCATTACATTCCTCTATCGAGTTGAACAAAAAAACAAAATGGTCCCTCATGTTTGGAGTCTGGATGAATTAATCATGTTTTTGCAAGATTTTCGACCCTTTGAACCCAAAAATCCACGAGGCCCTTTCTAAAAAAAAATTTGGGTAGTCAGTTTTGGAACCCCGGGGGGTTTAACAGGCGAGTTGGATCTAAATTATGTTTTGAATTGTTTTGCAAAGGGCTTTTGACCCATTTAGAGATAAAAACATGTACATTCACCTTATAAATATAAAAGACACGACAAATAATTAAGCTGTTCAGCCACACAACGACACAAAAACCCAAACTCCCCCCCTCTTTTACATTGTTTTACCGTCTATTCTTTCCCTTTTTCTTCGTCGCTAATATATGGGTGCAGATCGAGACAATAAGTGCTAGATCAGTTAAACCAACTAGGACAATCACATAGCTGCCCCATGCCTCAACGAGGTTTTCCTTGACGCGTTGGGGGTTTTAAGTTTTAAAGGTTTTCGTCGATGTGTCTTGCGTATCACTTTCCCAACGATGGTTTTACCTATCGTGCCCCTTGGTGCAGGCATAAGGTTTAAGTTTTGAACAACTTTAAACCCTCGGCTGACCCAAAATGCAGCTAGGTCTACTTTTAGAGATATAGCTAGCTTTTTAGGGTGGTGCCCAATTAAGCATTAATACTTATATTTTTCTCTCTCACTAAAAATTTAAATTAACAAAAGATACCCATATTAATATTTTTTTTCTATACTGATAGTTGCAAAATTAGTATACATGTTTTGTTTTAAAAAACTTCATGTTTGACCAGATTTATAAATAAAGAGTATTCACATTTATGATTCCAAATTAATTTATTATAAAAATTTTTTTTCCTAATTAATCCAATGATATCCGTTTGATATAAAAAAAATTTTAAACCCTTAAAAATATGACATTGTTCTAGAATTGTTTTTTTTTTAAGGAGGACGGAGGTTTGTATCGACTAAGTAAATTTCCTTGCCAACTTTTCCATTTCCCAATATATAGTTTTTTCCTTACATCGCGCACCTTTTATATGTGTCCTTGATATATGTTTAGTTTTAAAGTGTTAGTTTGGGGATAATATGTTTGAAAGAAAAAAAACCCAAAATGCTCTTTGCTTCTTGTATGCATATATATCTTATCAACATTTGGGATCGGGTTTGGAGGCCCTAAAGCTTTTATAAATGTAGATTTGGGCTTTCTTTAATTCCGCCCGTGGCTAGTTGGGTTCTATGGACTAGTAAATAAAAGACTAATAGACTTTAGCCCACTCATTAGTTTTTTTTTTGGATCCCCCCCAAGGGTCTAAAGTTTGGGCCAACTAATTATTCATCAAAGGGAAATCCTAATTATTTGTTTTGTGTTTGTGGGGTTTAAAAAAGGGAAAAAATTTATTAAGTATTTCCCTTTTACCCTAAATTATAATACGTTTTGATTTTTTTTGATTATGTTTTTTAAAACCTATATATTTACAAGTAACATATATCAGGTTTTATAGTAAAAGTTACTTCCTCCATTAAAAAAAAAAAAAATCGTTCTACCCTTTGATGAGTTTTCACAAAACAGTTCGATTTGAGTGGACCAAGACATATTGGGAAGAGTTTCCCCCGCAGCTTTTTGGTTATGGGAGCGGTCTTTAAAATTTTCTCCAAGAGACTAGCTATATTGTTTTCTAAAAGAAAATTTTGGGCCCAATGATTAAAAGAAAAATTGTTTTTCCAATATGACTTTCTAAATTTAAAATTTTTCTATCTCACCTTATATGCTTTTTTTTTTGATACCCATACCTCACTAGTCATTTGACATCTTCATTTTAATTGGGTATTTTGATATTATCTATTTAGGGAGTAAGAAATTACTAAATTTAGCTATTTATTTTTTGACTAATCTCTTGGAGATCCCTTTTAACGGGGCATGCATTGAGAGGTACTGGGGGACCATATTTAATAAGGGTAGAAGATAGGAGTAGTATGGGGGGACTATTGAATTTTAAAAAGCTAAAAATCTTATAATTTGAAAAAAAGGAGTAATATTCCAACAAAGAAGCAGCATGTTATTGGGGTCATGAACAAGGTTTGGTTTACGAAATGCAGGGATTTAAATTGATCTCCAATAGCGCCTGTTTAACCCGCTTGGGGGGGGCCCTTTCCCATTTGTTGCCCTGGCTTTGGCCAACAAACTTTCTTAGAGGCGGCGGGTTTGTGAGAAATTAGCAAGGCTTGGACGGGTCTGGGGTGAATTACTTTCCCTAAGCACGGCTGCGAGTCTCTTTGGGGACCGGAACGTATTTAAAAATATACTCAAAAAATATATAATTTGAGGGGTTTGGGGAAACCTTGGGTTGATGAGTGCGGCAGCACCGTGGAGACTCCTTGATGTCTTTGGGCCCGGCCCGGACTCACGGCGTCCGTTTGTCCCTGTGCAGAACGCATGCATCGACACTTGGCCCCACCTGCAGGGGACGTGGGTTGTACGGGAAAAGCCTTGTGTACGTGAGGAAAAATAAAAAACCCAACGGCGAGTCAGCCCCATATGTCAGGGAAACACCCCCATGTAGGTGCGGCCCGTATAGAAGGGCCAGGGGGGCGTGTCTTGGGCGTCCGAGTAAATTGCATAGGGGGCCCCCGGTTTGTGGAGTATAGTGTATGACTGAACTCGTCAAACTGAATTTGGGAAAATTTTTTTGATTTTCCTCTCTTCCCGGGTTTAGCTGTTGTCGGGTTTAGTTCAGCTTTTCACATGCTCCCTTTTAAAACCCATTAAAAACAACGTTTTAAGTTTTTAGGGTGGACCAACCCTTCACTTTTCAATTTTTTTATAAATATTATCTATTTGTTATGTTTTTTTTATTTAATTTAAAGATTTTTATAATTATTTTTTAAAAAAATGCAATAAGGGCAAATAATCAATTTTTTTTTTAAAAATAAAAACGTCCTTTTTAATAAGACCAAACGAGTACAAAAAACCCCCCCTACCGTACATCACTTTCCCAAACAAAAGGCAATAATCCAAAACTCTTTTCTCTCTCCCCTTAAATTTTCTCGGTGCAGTCTTTAATTAAAAAGGAATAATATAAAAATTAGCTCATATATGATCAATCAAGCTATAAAATCAAAAGGAAATTTTGAACAAGGATTGGGGGTCCTCCACCCTCTGATCAGAGGATGGTCGGAGTGTCATGCATGGGCGACACCTTTTTTTTTTCATGGCAACACTTTTGGTTCATGGAACGAAATCAAACCATATGGCAGTTTCCCGGTAATTTCAAACCCCGTCAAATAAAAACTAATTAACGAAAATGGGTTTGGGTTTATTACTAAATATACCCCGGCCCGGCCGTGTGTCCGTGTGACGGATTTAAGTACACAAAAAGAAAAAACAAGATTTTCCATGCATGCAGATGCATGTCCCGGGTCAACCCGGGGGCCCTTTACTAAACTTGTTGGCACGCATCCAGGGTTTGCATCGCGCATCGGATCCTGTCCAAAGCCCCGTACGACTGCTTCCTCGGTTTCTTTCATGGGCCCAAACCGCCAAAACCATCGAGCTGCCCACTGTATGGAAACCCTATATGCATCCCTCCCATTCCCATGCCATGCGCGCACTGCACGCACTAGGCGGCCAGCACTACCAGCTGCCTCTTGACTCTTCCGTTCCCTACGTTTCGTATTGGCCCCCTTTGGACTCCATCCCCCTATGCTATGCATATGGTGTGTAGTGCGTGAATAATGGTCCAGTCGGTTTTTCCCTTATTACAAGCATTTGCTGTGTTTTTTGCAATAGATCAACAGAGAGAGAAAAAAAAAAAAAAAAGAAGAAAAATTTGCATACAGAAAGGTCATTTAGGCATGCATTTTCTGCATGTAACTGGTGTTTTCTAAACGCAAAAATTTGAAGACGGGTTTTTCTAAAATCTGGACACTTTCAATCAAACGCACTTTAAAGGCTGTTTAATTTATCTAATAAAAGAATACAGTACTTTAAGGTTTGGCTGGCCTGCTGCCTCTGTCTTATTTTTTTTTTTGTTCCAAAGGCATTTCTGTAGCATTGCAATTTTTTCGGGCTTTTTACAGATTTTTAGTGCACAAGAGAAAGTAATCGGTGCTTCATTAAAGGGGTTGTTCGGTTTTTAGCTTCACGACGGTTTCAAGTTGTTTTTTTTTATGTTTAAATAGTTCTTTTGCAAATAATGAAGGGTCCTTAAATTATGCTCTGCACAGGAATTAATGAGATGTGATGAAGATAAAAATAGTAAAAATTTTTTCAGCTTTATTTTTTTTACTTACGGGTTATGTATGAGTTCTCTGGGGTGCAAGATTTCAAAAAAAAAACTATAGGTAGAGCTGTTTACCAAAAAATTTAATTTTCGGCAAAAACTGCTCCTAGAGTAAAGAAAAAAACCGTTTTATCAATGGTTAAGGGTTTAGCTCTGTCAAACGAGGCCCCAAAAAATACTGCTCCCTGGGATGGGATGTTTACAACGACATTATCCCCTTGACATAAGTGGAGTATATTTTTTGAGAATATTCCCTTTGTCCTGTTTTTGTGTCATTCTCTTTTATAATTTTTAAAAAATTGATGAGTCAAATGTCCTTTTAAAATTTAAAAGATTTTTTATA